>RDPX01000147.1:237903-266171 GCA_003991215.1 Morbakka virulenta
TTCGTGCAGTAAACAAACTTTCCGATAAAATGTAACGTTCCTGTTTAAACTTAAGCCCTCTTTCTAATGTTTTTTTAATATGTAACCTTTTTATTTTGCCACACTTCCCAACATGGAGGTCTATTTCTCGCCTAGTAAATACTGGAAGAAAATCCAGAGATTTTCCCCATGTCAAATTTTCTTTGGATTTGTTATCTGTAATTAACGTAACGTCCAGATCAGCATTTATATCTCGTAATAACAAATTTTGAACATTTATATCCGAAAGAGATCTACTAAAATTGACAGTTGCCTCAGGTTTTTTAATAATTATAAGAGTTTCGAGTTCTATCTCCGCTTCCTCCATTTTTGTTTATATTTTTGTCCATACGGGTCTCGTTTTGAAGTCGAGGCTAACATTACATCATAGAATTAGGGAAACGCGTATTATCGTCATTGCGTTAAAGTTAGCTATCTTCCAACGGAAGACTCCCACAGTTTCGTTAATCGAGCACACACCTTGGTAGTCTTGGTCATGGTAAGAGCAATTATGGGAGTGTAAGGACATGAAACCTTTTTAAAGCGAATTGCATCCACTTACGTAACAAATGGTGTTATCAGTGCTAGAGTCAAGGTAACGGTTGACACAAGAAAAACTGACAAAGATAAAAATAACAATAACAATAACAATAACAACAATAATGGTAATGATGATAGTAATAGTAGAATTGAGTGTAACTTCCCTTTAGAACATGATAATAATATGACATGATAAAATACTATGAAATTAATAGTGGTATTGAGTGTAACTTCCCTTCAGAACATAAACTATTGGCAGCTCTGAGGATATAAATCATGCAATTATTGCAAATAACGACAGGTCTAGCTGTTGTAGTCGTAACGCCAGTTGCGTTCTTGCTGAATTCTGAAGGAAACGCCAAAATAGGATTTTTTTCTAGTAAAAAGTAACAGTAAAATCATGAAATAGAGTGATTTAGTGATGAAGGAAATTCCGCAAAAGGAATGAATAGCTTTACTTTGTAAACTTTCATGTACCACCACACGAAGATCAAAAGGACTAATTCTGAGTACTTTCCTCTTTAATATGACTTGATGGTGTCTACGACTAAGGTCAACTTTAATCTCTTGGCTTTATATTTGTCTTTCCTTCCCATTTCCTAACACTCAGTCGCTTTCTGGTTTCTATAGTTCTCAACCAAAATAAAAAAGCATGCTTTAAAAATAAATTTATTAGCAACCAATTGTAAGAGTACTGAGTACTGACCTATTAAACATTGCAAAAACTTCGGATGATGGTTGGTGGATGGTTGCTAAAATAGTCTTTCCTGTTGCAGCCATTCTCTGCAAAGAACCAACAACATTTTGGGCCATGAAAGAGTCGAGGCCAGAAGTTGGTTCATCAACAAAGAGTAGGGCTGGGTTTGTAATAATCTATGAAGTAACAGAACACAAATATAACTGTACAGAACAGAATAGATAAGCACTACTGAAAATCTTGCGAATAATGATCGGTGTACTTCGTCCACTGTCCGCAGTGCTGTAGTCATAGAATACAATGGAAAAGGAAGTAGAAAACGTATATTACTTTGTTTTAATTAATTTTTATTTTAAGCTAACAAACTTTTACTTTGAGGGTGGGTTAGGTATGTTAATGTGCTTTGTCAAGTCTCTTGAGTGAAAGTGTATAAGTGGCTCAATAAGCGACCATTATTATCAGAACTAGAACATATCCAAAATGATTTGCCGATGCAGGACAAATGACTTACGAGCCAAAGTAATGACAAGCTGCTAGCTGGTCTGGTGTTTTTGTGTCTTCTTCTCCGCAGACACCTAAGTCTGTGTAAAGAAAAATTCTACACACTACAATGATTGGTATTTAGTAAGCAGATATCGATCATTTGTTAATACGTTGCTAACATTAGGGGTATATTTCTACTCCACGTAAAATGTTTAGACAACAGGAGCCCAGAAAAGCAATATAGACATGGCTTCAGAATAACAAAAGCGTTTTAAAAGTCACTGGCATTTTCTTCGTCACGTGAAAAAAATATACATCTATGTGTATGTCTATGTATGTATTTAGTCTTTCAAACTATATATACCATAAATTGGAGCTGTAATTGTTTAATTTGTAATGACTACGATTTAAAACACACATTTCTTTTCTGCCTGTAGCTTCTAAGACACAATGTTTAACGTATACACACACATTCATATTTTTTCAGGTCACAAATTGTGAAGCTAAGTGGCAAAAAACCGCACTGTAGATTCATCTTTACGAATAGGAGAGAGAAATAAAGAGCTACAAATCCCTGGTAGGNTCTTTAATATGACTTGATGGTGTCTACGACTAAGGTCAACTTTAATCTCTTGGCTTTATATTTGTCTTTCCTTCCCATTTCCTAACACTCAGTCGCTTTCTGGTTTCTATAGTTCTCAACCAAAATAAAAAAGCATGCTTTAAAAATAAATTTATTAGCAACCAATTGTAAGAGTACTGAGTACTGACCTATTAAACATTGCAAAAACTTCGGATGATGGTTGGTGGATGGTTGCTAAAATAGTCTTTCCTGTTGCAGCCATTCTCTGCAAAGAACCAACAACATTTTGGGCCATGAAAGAGTCGAGGCCAGAAGTTGGTTCATCAACAAAGAGTAGGGCTGGGTTTGTAATAATCTATGAAGTAACAGAACACAAATATAACTGTACAGAACAGAATAGATAAGCACTACTGAAAATCTTGCGAATAATGATCGGTGTACTTCGTCCACTGTCCGCAGTGCTGTAGTCATAGAATACAATGGAAAAGGAAGTAGAAAACGTATATTACTTTGTTTTAATTAATTTTTATTTTAAGCTAACAAACTTTTACTTTGAGGGTGGGTTAGGTATGTTAATGTGCTTTGTCAAGTCTCTTGAGTGAAAGTGTATAAGTGGCTCAATAAGCGACCATTATTATCAGAACTAGAACATATCCAAAATGATTTGCCGATGCAGGACAAATGACTTACGAGCCAAAGTAATGACAAGCTGCTAGCTGGTCTGGTGTTTTTGTGTCTTCTTCTCCGCAGACACCTAAGTCTGTGTAAAGAAAAATTCTACACACTACAATGATTGGTATTTAGTAAGCAGATATCGATCATTTGTTAATACGTTGCTAACATTAGGGGTATATTTCTACTCCACGTAAAATGTTTAGACAACAGGAGCCCAGAAAAGCAATATAGACATGGCTTCAGAATAACAAAAGCGTTTTAAAAGTCACTGGCATTTTCTTCGTCACGTGAAAAAAATATACATCTATGTGTATGTCTATGTATGTATTTAGTCTTTCAAACTATATATACCATAAATTGGAGCTGTAATTGTTTAATTTGTAATGACTACGATTTAAAACACACATTTCTTTTCTGCCTGTAGCTTCTAAGACACAATGTTTAACGTATACACACACATTCATATTTTTTCAGGTCACAAATTGTGAAGCTAAGTGGCAAAAAACCGCACTGTAGATTCATCTTTACGAATAGGAGAGAGAAATAAAGAGCTACAAATCCCTGGTAGGTAATATCAGTATAGTTATCAAGGACTTTATGGATTGTTTCGTTATCATTTGATTGGAAGGCCAGTTAAACATGAAGGAGGGCTTCTTAGAGTTAGTGGTCAATGCCCTGAGATATAGAAATCGAATGCCAGTAGCCTTTATTCACAGAGGAATAATAGACAAAATAATGAATACTATGTGTACATAGCTGACTGGCTGCCCACTAGTTCCTTGAGTTTAAAATTATACATTACTGGGTCATGTTATGAATATTTCTTGAAAAATATTTTAAGTGAGACAAGTAATCAAATCTGGAAATTAAGCCAAGCAGTATCTTAACGATGCAATAAAAGGACTCGGTGTTTCAACGTTTTCAATAAAGCAAAATTTCAAGTAAAATACAAACTACTCTCTTTTAAAATTCCTCAACATTAACATTTAGCCACTAGTCTGTTTACTGTAAAAATCTAAGACCAACTGATCGGCCACAGAAGAAATAAACAGGAAGTTCCTTTTACTCAGCAATAAATCTTAGTAAATCACATGAGCAGTGAGGCTTGTCTGTTTAGCCTGCAGAGCCTCACGGCGGGTGGTGGATACTGGGAAGCCCATTCGAACCTGTTCGTTGGGCACTGGGGAATAATACACGAATAACCGAGGTAAACCAAAACAGACCGGGAGTAGTAGCCGCCTCGACCTCGAGGCAAATTTCTCTATACCCAGCGCAATGTGGTGGGTCTATACCCGACTGGGTGAAGACATATCCCGACGTTCGCTAATGCTACCCCCGCCATGGTAAATGGTGAAGATGGATGGNAAGTATCTTAACGATGCAATAAAAGGACTCGGTGTTTCAACGTTTTCAATAAAGCAAAATTTCAAGTAAAATACAAACTACTCTCTTTTAAAATTCCTCAACATTAACATTTAGCCACTAGTCTGTTTACTGTAAAAATCTAAGACCAACTGATCGGCCACAGAAGAAATAAACAGGAAGTTCCTTTTACTCAGCAATAAATCTTAGTAAATCACATGAGCAGTGAGGCTTGTCTGTTTAGCCTGCAGAGCCTCACGGCGGGTGGTGGATACTGGGAAGCCCATTCGAACCTGTTCGTTGGGCACTGGGGAATAATACACGAATAACCGAGGTAAACCAAAACAGACCGGGAGTAGTAGCAGCCTCGACATCGAGGCAAATTTCTCTATACAAAGCGCAATGTGGTGGGTCTATACCCGAATGGGTGAAGACATATCCCGACGTTCGCTAATGCTACCCCAGCCATGGTAAATGGTGAAGATGGATGGGAGGACCATCGGATGCTCACAAGAGCGGAAGAGCATTAAATGTGTCAACGGTCATGTGATGCACACACAGAAGCTAGTACCAACGTCCAACTTTGGAAATGGTTCTCGTTACTGCTAACCCCCCTGCTGCCTTGCAGAAGAGTCATCAGTTTTACAAAAGCTAGAGATGGTGCCTCGACATGGAACACTGAGCGGATGGCGATGGCGAACCACCGCTCTAAACTGCCTCAAAAATCATGGATTTACACTTTGGAGACAACGCAAACGGCGTTAATGGGATCCTTGCCAACAACCTGGATCCTTCGTCCGGTACGGCCTCTTATGTGCAGCAGGTGACGCCGGATCGTCATCAAGCTGCTTGGTACATTACCAAGGAGCACCTGAAAATTGGATCATGGAACACAAGAATGCTATACGAAAGTAGCAAGTTGGAAAATGTAAAGCAAGAAATGAGCAGATTAAAGGTCAATATTCTAGGCATATGTGCAAACAAGATGGACAGGAAATAACGAGTTCAATAACGGAGATTATAAAGTGCTGCATGCTGGTGGAGAGAAGCACGAGCGATGGGTTGCTGTGGGTACTAGATCAAAGAAGCAAGAAAAGTCTTCTGGGATGGTGTCCATTCTCGGACAGAGGTATGCTAGTAAAACTCAAAGGCAAACAAACAGATATCACTATTATTCAAGTTTATGCACCGACCTCTACTAGCAGCGAAGAAACGATTGACTTATTTTTTGAGATGTTAGAGGGAGCCAAAAGTCAGTGCAAATCGACTGATGTCACGATCATAATGGGTGACTTGAATGCAAATGTTGGAAACGAGCCAGACGGTGAAACAGTTGGGAAGTTTGGTTTGGGTACGCAGAATGAAAGAGGAGAACGATGGATACAATGGTGCAGAGCAAATGATAACGTCATCACCAACACATGGTTCGAGCAACACCCACGTAGATTGTGGACTTGGCGTAGCCCTGGAGAAAACGTCAAAAACCAGATCGACTACATCGCCATCAAAAAATGATACCGTAGCTTAATCCTACAGTCGAAAGCATATCCAGGTGCAGACTGCAACAGCAATTATAATCCTGTTATATGCAAGCTAAGACTAAAGCTGAAAATTGTCAGGAAAGCCACCTCAACACCGAAGCTGGAGTACAATACACTGCTTGATAAACATGCAATCCGTACTCAGTATGCCGTGTCAGTTCGCAACCGTTTTGAGGCGCTCCAAAATGAAGGCATGACGAAATGGGAAGTCCTAAAAGAAGCGGCAGTTACCACTGTAAAGGAAGTTGTGCCAAAGTGTGAAAAAAGAATAAAGAAAAAGTGGATGACAGATGAGATCCTGGACAAGATGAGTTCCAGGCAAAAGATTTCTGATCGCAGCAGCGCAGAATATGAGCATCTCACAAGAGAAATCAAAAAGAACTGCATGGAAGCGAAGGAGACTTGGCTCAATGAGAGATGCGAAGATATCCAAAGAAGCAAGCACACCAAGTCCAGCACAATGTATAGGAAGATAAAAGAAATGACAGGCTCTAAAGGATGCTCCTCTACAGGATGCATTAAGTCAAAAGATGGCGAAATCATAATGGAAAAAGAGAAAATCCTTGAAAGGTAGACAGAGTACTTAGGTGAGCTCTTTACCGATGAAAGGGGCTGCAAACCAGAAATTTGGAAATCTTTTTGAGGTCCAAGGATACTAAGTTCTGAAGTCCGTGCAGCATTAAGCAAAATGAAAAAGAACAAAGCAGCTGGGCCAGATGACGTAGTGCTTGAAATGATTTTAGTACTTTAAGATTTCGGCATCGAGAAGCTCACAAAAGTTCTAAACGACATTTACGACAGTGGAGACATTCCAGAAGGCCTCAGTAAGTTGATCTTTATAGCCCTTCCAAAGAAGCCTGGAGCAACTGAATGTGAACTACACCGAACGATAAGTCTAATGAGTCACGTGACAAAAGTTCTCCTCCGAATCATTATGAATCGAACAAGAAACAAGATGAAGCTTGAGATAAGCAAACAACAGTTTGGATTCGTCGAGGACGCCGGTACAAGGAACGCTATCTTAATAATGCGGATGATTTCGGAAAGAGCCATCGAAATGCAAAAGGATCTCTACGTTTGCTTCATAGACTACACCAAGGCATTTGATAAAGTGCAGCATACAGAGCCCTTCGACCAGCTGCAGAATCTAGACCTGGATGGAAAAGACTTAAGAGTCATACGAAACCTTTGCTGGGAGCAAACAGCGTGCATGCGTGTAGGAGAGGACATCAGTGCATACAACGACATCAAAAGAGGCGTTCGACAGGGATGCGTATTCAGCCCAGGTCTTTTTAACCTCTACAGTGAAATCATCCTAAGAGATTTAGATCCATTACAAGGGATCACCGTAGGTGGGCAGAATATGCAACCTATCCATCGGTAATATACTGATCACGTAAGTACAGCAGTTCAACTACCTCGGTAGCATGATCACTACTGATGGAAGATGTAACCGAGAAATCCAGAAACGAATCGGAATGGCAAAGGACACCGAGAAGTTGGGGAGAATATTGAAGAATAGCAAAATTTCGATGTCTACCAAAGTCAGAATTTTAAACTGCTACGTGTTTTCNCTGGGAGCAAACAGCGTGCATGCGTGTAGGAGAGGACATCAGTGCATACAACGACATCAAAAGAGGCGTTCGACAGGGATGCGTATTCAGCCCAGGTCTTTTTAACCTCTACAGTGAAATCATCCTAAGAGATTTAGATCCATTACAAGGGATCGCCGTAGGTGGGCAGAATATGCAACCTATCTATCGGTAATATACTGATCACGTAAGTACAGCAGTTCAACTACCTCGGTAGCATGATCACTACTGATGGAAGATGTAACCGAGAAATCCGGAAACGAATTTTAAACTGCTACGTGTTTTCAATCCTCACCTATGGCAGTGAATGTTGGACAATTTCAAAAGAAATGGAAAAGGGCATTGCAGCAGCTGAGATGTGGTTCTTCAGGAGAATCCTTAAAATTTCCTGGACATAGAGAATATCAAACGACGAGGTGTTAAGACGAGCAGGCGTCCAGCGTTCTCTCCTTAAATTAATCCGGAAAAGACAATTGGAATTCCTGGGACATATCATGCGGAAAGAAGGACTGGAAAACCTTAGCATCACGGGAAAGGTCGATGGAAGGCGTAGCAGAGGGAGGCAGAGGGTAGCATATATTGCCAGTATAAGCAAGTGGATGAACCAAACTGCGGAAGACATATTGGAGGCCACCAAAGATCGGAGGATGTGGTAGTCCATGATCGCCAACGTCCTTGCGGGATATGGCACATGATGAAGAAGAAGAAATCGCATGAAAGAAATTCCTTTATTTTGTAGTTGAAGTTTGTCTTCACCACCATGCTAAAACTAAGTCTTAATAAATTAATAAAATACTGAACAACAACAAAATACTTAATACAAATATAACCAGGATTTGCTCTAAGAGGGATATAATAACGTTACTGTATTGAATTTGCAATATTTCTCATTTCCTATTCAAATGTTCTAATCCATAATCTGTTTATTTGGCGGTTGTACAACGTTACAGTTCTTAAGTATGATAAATGCAGCAGAGCAACAAAAAACTAAATTTTTGTGTAAAAAAGTAATGTTTGAAATAAATTTTGTTTTATGAACTCAAAAGAGTGTTGAATAGTTCCGTCAAAATAACTACTGTACAAATAGCCCCTCCTTGATTTCTATATTGTATTTCATAGTAAATTAATTTAAAACAGGTGATGCAGAGGACATGATGAAGTTAACATCTCTAGTTAGGACAATGATATTAATGTTAAAAATTATAATATAGATACCTCTGAGCCAAAAGACAATCTTTTCATTTCTCCACCTGAAATACCTCGGATTCTTCCAGGTATACCAATGATAGTATCTTTACATTTCATAAGACCAAGCTTTATGAGAAAGAGAAATTTAAAAGCAACTCATTTACGTTTCTTACTCAGGTAATATCACTCACGTTTGTAAGGGAATGAATTTTCAATGTTATCTTCTAGCTCACTAATATTTACATGGCGTGAAATCGGTCACAAACATCCTTATGGTGTAGACGGTTTAAAGAGCGCAACTATTGGAGGAATAAAAAATTACTTTTTGTACAATGAAAGGTATTTTTATTGATAAAAAGGGTCCTGCAAACGTCTGACAACAGGCTTCTTAGCTATTACAATTACAAAACCTGATATTGCCCTATTAGCAGGAGATATTGTCAGAATTTCAAAAGTCAATATTTTTAAGGTCGCACAGTTTTTTATTGAGGAGCCTTTGCTCAATGGTTGGTGTAGTTGCACCGTAACTAAGAGGTTCCGGGTTCGATTTCCCGAGCACGCAAAAAGAATTTTGGAACTTTGCAAAAGAAAAGTAATTGGTTGGCGTCAGGAAGAGCATCAGACTAAGAAATTCCTCATTGCCAAAATAATAGTCCCTTTGAAGTGCACCCACTGAGTCCCAGTTACAGGGGGAAAATGTCTTTAAAACCAAAAACTTTTTTAAAAATTAATAAGATAATACAGTTTTCTATTGTTTCCTATTATTTTGGAAGGAAAAATATCTTTAATGGCAACATTGTAACATCTTTTTTAAATCAAGGTTAAGCAATTTTCCCTACACTGAAGCAACTAATAAAATAACAGTAATGTCCAAACATGTAGAATTACAGTAAAGATAATGGTTGGTGTTTCAAGGAGTTGCTGATTGACAATACTTTTAGAGAAACTGCTTTCCAATCTCCTGGGTGTAAAAAATCACCCATCCTCTACAATAATCTACCTGGTATTATCTTTGCCGGTTCTTATAAACCAATTCTGCAATTGTATGTATGTGAGTTTCCTAGTGCCTCTCTTTCTTTAGAAAAATGTCATATGAATTATGTAATGACATTCTGACTCGAATATGAGTAAATACTTTAATAGCGTAGGTATGAGCAGGCCCGTAACTAGAATTTTTGTGTGTGTATGGAGGAGGGGGAGATCGCAATAGAAATACATGGAAACTGAGGTCCTTCAGTACGTCTTTTGCCTATAATCCGAAGTTACCACCTTTATATCATTGAACAAAAGAAGCATTGAATCTAACTTTAACAATCTGATATTCGTTTTCGCTAAAATTGTAACTACTTCTTCAAAGTCTTTAGGATTGTCATTATGAATGGCCATAAGCACCAAGTTAGAGGGACGCTCTTACGCCATTGATGTACGTAGGTAAGAGAGCAAACGACGTATCATACTAAAATTTCTCTCGCACTCAAATGTAGTTGCAGGCAGTGTGCATTTTATCTTTAGAAGAATGACTATTTAAAGAAACATCAATTGATCGCAAGATTGCAAGGACTTGGCCAAGGAGTCATGTTTCTCTATATCTGGCGAAAATTTATGACGCCAGTTGTCCAATTCTGCAGACACAAGATGAGACTTTTCAGGTAAGTTACCTAAATATCTACGACTTAAGATACATCAATATTTTTTTGAAACGAAAAGGGCAAAACCTAGTGATTTGCTTCCAGTGGGTTTTAATCTCAAAAACTGGGAATTTAAATGGTGTGATCTGTGAAATGAATTAACAGATTTCTCATGTAGTATTCTTCAACGCTATCGGCAGGTGTATTGCCTCTGTTTACTTGACGCTTGTTGATTCATCGCAATGAAGGTACAACACCCACCTTTTCGCCCATAGGCGAGGCTTTAGTGTACAAATTTTCCATGTAAACCTCCATGTTGTCCCTTTGCGTCTGGAAATAGATTCTGACGTCTTGAATAATCTTATAGGTTTTAAGAATATCCAACATCGGGTGTGCGGGTTCACATTCGAACCTCAGGAAAATGGACAACCCTGCCTTGCATAGTCCCCGGGACGGCCTTTGGCAAGTCGTCTTACCCGGTCAGGGACAGCCACTCACTGCCTTGTGAGAGATTTTCAAATCAAAGGCTAGGCCCACCGCCAAAAACTGTGGTTGGCCTCAGGAAGGGCATCCGGCCATCAAAATTTAGCCAATTCAATTATGCGGACCAATCATATCTCAAACATACCGGATCGGTCGGGGGCCGGGTTACCAACGACCACCAGTGCTGCTGACTCGCAGGGCAGTACTGGAAACTGTGCTACTGCTAGGAATCAAAGGAGAAAGAGAGGAGGGAAAAAGAAAAGGGTAAGACGCGAGAAAAAGCAAAGAAGGCATAAAACCATGAGGATTGGTACATTGAATGTAGGCTCGATGACTGGGAAAGGACACGAGATTGTGGACATGATGGAACGAAGGAAAATAGATGTGCTATGTGTACAGGGAAAAAAATGGAAGGAAAGCAAAGCAGGGCTTTTGGGAAGTGGATATAAGATTTACTACCATGGAGAAGAAAATAAAGAAATGCTGTCGGAATCATCCAAAGAATCATCTATCTGGAAGGTGTGTTAGAGGTAAATAGAACGTCGGACAGGATGATTGATATGAAAGTGGAAGTGGAGGGACAGATGTTGAACATCATAAATACCTATGGACCCCAGCTTGAGTGTTCACAAGAAGAGAAGGAGATGTTTTGGAGGGACCTTGATGCGGTCATGATGGCAATATCAGCAGGGGAGAGATGACTTCATTGGAGCGGACTTCAATGGGCATGTGGGTGAAGGAAACAGAGGTGATGAAGATGTCACGGGAAGATATGGATTTGGCATGAGAAATGATGAAGGACAGGGTATAGTTGATTTCGCGATCAGGGCTGTATTGAACACCCATTTTAAGAAAGGGGAAGATCAGCAAGTGACATACAGGGGCGGAGCTCACAGGTGGACTACGTGCTGTGTAAGAGAAGGAACTTGAAAGAAGTGAGCGATTGCTTTGTTATGGGAGGAGAAAGTGTTGCTACTCAGCATAAAGTGGTGGTGTGCAGAGTTGATTTTGCAAACAAGAAGGGAGCAAAGAAGACTGTCAAACCTAGAGTTAAGTGGTGGCGTCTAAGGGACCAACAATGCCAGAGAAGGTTCAACATCGAGGTCATGGAGGAAATTAATTACAAGAGTGACGTTCTGGGAAATTGGTCGCACATTACAGGAAAGATCCGTGACATTGCAAAGGATGTGCTGGCAGTGACGAATGGAGAAAAAAGGAAGAAAAAAGAGACGTGGTGGTGGAATGAAGCTGTAAAAAACCAGCATCAAACGCAAGAAAGAAGCAAAGAGAGTATATGATAAGACAAGCAGTGAGGTGAACAAAAGAGAGTATCACGAACGCTGCAGTCCAATACCTTCACTTGACAAGGAAGCCGCTCCACAGTACCTGGCCTCTCATGTCTTTGATGTCAAGTCCTATCCTTTCCGAAACGGCATTATTTTCTGCAGCAATATAGAGCCAAATGGTTCTGTGTAATCTGGAGAATCTAATAATTTATTTTCTTATATCCTTGCAGTGGTCAACCAGACGGATGTAGAGTGACAGCTGTTCTTTTTATGCGAGGTCGTTTCGTCTACTAATACACTGGAGCACGAATAAATCGCCAATTTGTGCTGCTTTGTGGACTCAGAGATAAAATAAGAAAACTATTACTGACTATTTCTGACTATAGGCTTTCCTTTCTTTATATTTCATATACATGAATTGAATTAACTTGCAATTTTTCTAACTTATAAGCAAAGTGGAAACTAAAAATGTTACGTAATCACACGTTTCTTACTGTAATTCTGCTCCTGTACTCAACTAACTGACGTCAACTAAATACCACTGGGGTTAATGGTTTCCTGTCCTGTGATTAAGGACAAAGTCACGTAAATTCAGTCACGTTTGTGGATAATTGTAGCCACAAATGACAAACATACTCCTCATTAAACAAATACTTAAAAAGCACTCCCAGTCCAATACGAAACTAGCTATACATAATAATTTTACAAGAAAAACGGAATGTAAATTATCTATATCAGCACACAATGCCAATTCTTTCTCCAACACCCTGTAGTATATTGACGAATTTGTATCGGGGATGAATTTGTGAGAATCATGTCCTCACCAATAATGTTAATCACGTCATTTCAAATTTTGGGTGAAAGGTAAGTTTTCGATGGTTGGAGAATCCAAGTGTCCCTTCATGGTTATCATGCGATCAGTTTCTTATGAGCCACAAAATACCAGAATTTTCACCACTTCTGAGGTCTCCTTTATTGCTTTGCAATCTTATGCATTGTCTGCTGTACCAAAAAACAGCTTCAGCGACACCTTTCATTCTGTCTGTTTCTATACATGTTCCCTTTGGTAAGTGCATCACACATCACCAGAATATTATATTGAGGTTTTTTGATTCTCTAGATCAGGCATTAAGCTGCCTATATGTCACGATGTTCGTACAGACATTAAGGTATGGATTGACCATGCCCCCTTTTAATTCCTTTTTCAAAATGGTTGATTTACAAGCAACCCCAGGTGTTCTTCCTCCTTCTCTACAGAAAGGATGCAAGGATGACAACACGCACCATTACTTACTTTGGAATCACTATCCAAGGGAATTGATCTATCCATTGGTTACTGAATCTCCTGTTGTAAACAGCAATGTAGCGTGGTATACGTAAGTGGTGCTGTAGAACCTGATGTTTTTGTTGTTTTATCGTAATCCTACAAAACTGGGTACAGGTTACTAATATCCTTTACTAATGTAGCGCTTATGCCCTCTTCTATTTTTAAATCGGTAGGATTGGTGGATGAAACAAGTGAGAGTTCAGCCGTCACTATTTTAAAAGATGCTTCAGCCACACTGTCCTTGTTATCGTTGGAAACAGCTTTGTCAATGCCCTCTGCCCCTGTTCCCACATCGAGGGTTCTACCATCGTCTTTTAGTCGGCTTAAGTGTAGATAAAACGTTGGATGGTTGTTTTCTACTGCGCGCTTGAAAGCCAGTTTTCTCTACTCTTGAAGTTACATGATTTTTAAATGACTTATGTTCCGAAGACATACTGACAACAGTGGGTTGTGAGAGCAAACATAAGGAAGTTTGTCATTGAATGAGTCGAGAGGGTGAAGCAGATGATTTTAACTTTAAGTTAAAAAGCTATCGTAATTTATCCAATTAGTTGCTTGCTCTGTTGTTTGCATAATTACTGGAAAGCTTGCGACCAAAGTCCAATAGAGAGATAGTTAGCCAGATAAGAGATGTGACCAAATTGAAATGATTCAGTAATTGTGGAAATGATGGAAATATTTGGCCAAATTTCAACGAGTTTATTGATAAAAAGTTTGGAATGCTCCATTGTTTGCACGTGGACATCTTGCTTGCTGCCAATTTTCTGAATTCGGAGATATCAACAACAGATATCATTATCTAAGTGCAAAATTAGCCCAGATCATTATATGAACTGTACTGTGACGGTAAACCATAAATGCATGGCGTCTTGTTTATTGTATTTCTTTCAGCATTTTGCCCAGTGGGGAGTATTTAGAATTAGCATTTTATATCTGGTTCATTATTCTTCTCTGAGGGAAATTTTCAGCCCTTAAGAAATTTTTCTCAACGCTAATACCGTAGTGGTTTCTCAGCTAATAAAACGTTCTTCAATTTACTCTTCAACTCCACTTGCTTCAATGTTTCACTGAAAGTTTTTTAATTATATGAATGAACTTTTTTTCTTTTGAGTCTCATAACTTTGAGAGATTTCAGAATGAGTTTATTTTATGGAAATTGGACCAGAGAAATAACCTATTGTCAAGTTGTACTCTAACCGTAATATTTAAATTTCATTTTGCAAGGCACAATTTTGAACAGGACTCGTTCTACGGTAGCGACATCATCTAATACCCCTGATCCCCCTGATCACCTCTAGTTACAGGCCTGATGAGTTTGCTGGTAAATCCTGGTAATTAAAAATTATTTAGACTTAAAATTATTTGTTTCAAAATAATACTGAAAATAAATCAATGATATTATATCCTTATGTATATAAGGCTTACATACGTCGGACATGACTTCCAGTACTCTTTGCTTTTTCTCTTTTATACTGTATGTTTTGTCCATTCGGAGTACAGCCTTCGGAGTAAAAGAAAAAAAGACAAAATAACAGGCAAAATCATAGCTATGCAAAAAAAAGAAGAAAAAGAGAGATATAAAAAATAGACCAATAAGTTTTTTAAGAGGTAAAGTGTAACTATTAGTGACTATTACAAAATATTTACTATGCAAAATGTGTAATATAATATAATATAATATAAAATAAAATAATAGGATTATGGGATAAGAGAGCTTAAAATATGTCTTAAGGCCTACAACATTAAACAGTCTGTGCTTTGTCACATTTTGTTACTGCCATGCTCGTTAATACTTTTTGACTGTGTAAGCTTAATTTAAGTACGTCACAGTATACCTGAAACGTTAAATGCTCCTTTACAGTGAGAGTACCAATAAAGAGGTCTTCTTGTTGTACGTAAGCAGAAATAGACTTGATCTGTTTGCCAATCATACGATTGTTCACTGTTACTGCTCCACTCACTTCCATTTGTTGAAGGTTCTGGTGAGCAAGAACATTCATCAATGTTGTTTTCCCAGCACCACTACGGGACAAAATTGAAAACAAAGTTAATACCCGTGTATCCAATGCAACTCTTAGGGAACTTCCCTGTTACTTCAATTACAACCATAGGAGATACTTGGGTTCAAATTCTCAAAGGAAGAAACCTGAGCAAAAACAGGAAAAGGTTGTAAAACTCAAGTCAATAAATGAAGCCGTGTCATCTTTTTTGTCCATATTAATTTATTTTTTCGAAAATTTAAACAAATAAAAATGATTTCTCTTATAGAGTATAGAGCATAAAAATTGTATTGAATATAGAAAATAAAACCAGTGTATCAAAAACCACAGTGTATCAAATTTATCTTTACACAAAAAATCGGAAAGTAAATAATGAAATAGTCATGTACTGCCATTAGTTCATTTTGCAATGATTGAGACATCTTACTTCAGTGAATTGAGGAACTGGGAGAAGGTAGTGGTATAGTTTGAGAAGATAAGGAAACATGGAGGTTTGACGAGGAAGTACAAGCGGCGATAAACTTGAAGAAAAATTGCTAGTAAGGAATTAGAAAAAGCAAGGTCAGAACAGGATGGAATAGAACGAAAAGTGTAAAGAACTATAGAAAATTGTAGCAATTAAAAAGAGTATGGCATACGACCAACTATATGAAAAGCTAGAGACCAAGGAGGGTCAAAATTAAATATTTAGATTAGCAAAGTATAGAGATAAGATTATCAAAGATAGAAATTATACGAAACAAATAGTGAGTGAAAATAGTAATATTCTACGAAAACAAGAAAACACTGTAAAAAGACGATATTTTTTTTTCAAACGCTAGTTACGGAAGAAAATAAAAGATTTTTAACGAATGATGGGGAACCAAAACTCAAGTGAAGTTGTAGAACTATCGAGAAATGAAGTGGCGAATACTTTAAAGAAATTAAAAAATGGAAAACTACAGGGCCTGATTACACACCCATTGAGACATGGAAATCTCTTTGAGATGAATGGATAGATTTCTTTTTGAAGCTGATCAAATATATAATGATTCATGAGATAATAGCAGACAAATGGAGAGAAAGCACTTTGGCTCCCATACTTAAGGAATAGGTTGATGTCAAAACTGTGAAAATTATAGAGGAATTAAATTGATACCGCATACGCTTAAGTTGTTGAAGAGAATTCCAGACTTCCAGTCAAAGGGTAAATGTTGGAAAGCAAGAGTTGGGGTTTATGAAGGGAATGGGAACGACTGATGGAATATTATATTTTAGACAATTTACAGAAAAGTGCAGGGAAAAAGGAGAGGTGCTGCATATGATTTTCATGGACCTAGACAAAGCATATGACAGGGCAACAAGACAAGAAATCTGGAGAAGCATGAGAAGGAAAGGAATATCAGAAAAATATATTCGAATAATTCTAAAAATATATCTGAAAGCAAAGCTGAGTTACAGGGAAAACTAGAGGGGTGGAAAGAAGCGCTAGAAAGCAGAGGTACGAGGGTAAGTAGAAAAGAGACGGAGTATTTTACCACACAGAGGGAAGGTGGTCTACAAGGTACCATCGAACTAGAAGGAGAAAACATGCCTTGGATTACGTAAATGGAGAAATGAATAGTGAAATAAATTACGAATTTCATGTGGATAGAATAGTTGGAGAAAATAATCAGCTGTGATCTTTGACAGAAGATTAGCAATGATGCTTAAAGGGAAAGTGCACAAATCAGTAGTTCGACCTGCATTAACGTATGTTTTTGAAACTCCACCATAAAAAAAAAAGGAGAGACACGATACGATGTAGCAGAGATGAAGATACTCAAATGAGTGTTAGGGGCTTCAAAGCTGGATGAAAAAACAAAAAAACAAAAGAGGAACAACAAAGGCAATAGAAATATCAAAGAAGATTAGAGAAGAAAAATTAAGATGGTATGGGTGCCTTCTTTTTAATGAGAAATAAAGAACACCATATTGGCTGAAGAATAATGGGGATTAATATTGCTGTAAATCGATTAAGAGAAAGACTCAAAATCCGATGGAGAGATTTAATAAACAAAGATTTAAAGGAGAAGGAGCTAAATGTAGAAAACGTCCAAGTGAGCTCAACGTGGCGGAAACTCATTTTCAAATTGCGACCCCTTGTAAAGGGAAAAGCTAAGAAGAAGAAGAAGGCATAAGACTTATGTGTTGTTGCTGGCCACCAAACGTATTATTTCTTTTCAACTATAAACCAAAAAACTTACTTCAAATCCTGAAGAAAAATGGTAAAGGCAATGGTTCTTAACCGACGGTGTATGCTCAACCATTTGAGCGAAGAAGAGATTTTGGGTGACAGTGAAGAGCAAGGGGGAAATTGGGGCAAGCTAATCAAATACAGAACGTTCTGTAGTCGTAACAATGGAATTTCATTAATATCTAACATCACTGTTAAGCCATAATGATACTTAAAAATGCGATAAGACCACGTCTCACTCAGTAGCTCTCTTAAAAGTAAAAGCTAAAGATTGACATTTCTTACTAAAAATTTTGTCTGGTCAGTGCTGAAAAGCAGTGGAAAGTTCAGAGTCTTACCAACTCCAACTTCTCTAGGTTTTTTTCTTTTGGATGATTTCTACTTCAGCTTATTCTACGCTTTTGCGACACGAGTATTTATTAAGTCTTTCACCCTAAACAAAGCTTTGAATCCACTTTAGTCCACTTTTCTTATTTGATATTTTTCCTTTGCACTTTTTTCCTTTATTGATTTCTTCCCTCTCCCAATTCTTTGGGGAAACTCAGAAGTGTGCGCGGAAACAAATTGGGCGCAGTCCTTGGGACTTGGAGGGGTTCGAACGCAAACCCCTTGCATGGTATCTGTTAGTTTAACCAATCGGCAACTACTTCACAAAACTTTCGGTGTAAAAATTCGGATATAAAGAGTTTTGTTAAACTCTGAATTAATAGCAACTGTATAAAGCTACATTTTTGGAATTGGCTTATAGTGCAATGTTGAAAGGTGAAGCAACTGTTGAGAAGGAACTTCGTTTCTACGTTTCATCAATAAACTACAGTTCGGTGAGGAAATGCAGTTTTCTGAAGCCCTGGAAAAAACTACAGCGTTAATAGACAGCGAGCAAACTTTTAAAGGTTCTCTTGAAGGGATAATATTCCCATAACTACCATATTATCCTATGGGGCTGAGGATGGTTGGTAATTGAAAGACTGCTTGCAAATGAAAAAATTTGAAAAAAGTTGAGTGCATTAAATCTAAACCTTCAGGGGTATGATAGGTCGTCAAACCAATGGCTTTTTCTTTTGTGAAGTTCCAAAGTCGCCTGCTCGGGGAATCGAACCCGGAACCTCTTGGTCACGGTTCAGTTGCTCTAACCACCACGCCACGTCTCCTCTGTTGAATTTCAAAATTAAATTGTTGGTTTGTCCAGCCCTCTCAGGCTGCTAAAGAGAGACATATCCCATCTACCACTTGCAAGAACTCTGAAACAGTTTTGGAGCTCTCTGGCGCATACATTTTCAGCCTTTGTTTACACAGCCATTCTTGTATCAGCTGGAGGATGCAGACTCATTTTGTGAGTGAAATTTCTGCTTCTCAAAACACCCCTTCACACAAGACTTTAAACCAATCGAAGAGGCAGACCATGTGGCTTAAAGTTATATAAAATATTCCTTAGCAAGTATATTTGCTCGGGGATTATTGTTCCCTTTCCCAACTTCATATCTAGTTTAATGTGTTTTTGGTGCCGCATCAGACATTATCAGAAAGAATCGCAACCGCCTTAAAGTTGTGGATCAATGAGATCTCAGGCTAAACCTAACAAGACTACAAACAGGAATAGTCATTGTCTTAGGCACAGCAGTTACAAGGTGTGGGTTAATGCTAAAAACTTTTGGTATACCGCAATGTACAAATTTGTCCAATTAAAGTATCAATAAAATCTCAGTAGTTGTTGCTTTTATTACAAAGCTGATTGTACACCTGGTATAAACCCTTGTACAGTTCAGAGATTTCAAAACCTTTTGCTTGAGATAGAATTGCTCAACATCATACGAAAGCAACTTGAATATGACGCATAAGTGGTCGTGTCAAAGAGGTACCTGCAAATAACTGCATCCCATCGATACACGGGACTTTGTGTAAACAAAAACTTGTTAATTTGTTTCACTTCTACATTTGTCTAACCAAGCTAATACCACTACAACAATTACTGCCTTACAAACATCTACTTTGATTTTGAAAAGTAACTCATTCTCAAATTAAATCTCTTTTGACCACAACCCCCCCCAAACACCCCAAAACACCCAATTCTTGAGCCCTAGCTGAATGTCAGTGTCACTTCTCTTTCTAATATTTGGTGAGCACTGGTTGTAAATGATTTTAAGCGTTTAGTAAATGATTTGGAGAAAAATTACATTTATCTTGTTAAAAAGCCTCGATTAATAAATCTTACAAAAACTGCAAAAAGCAAAGATAGCATACCAAAATTCCAGAATATTAAAAAAAGTATGATATTCTCCTTTACCTTGCACCCATGACTGCCAGCAACTCACCAGGTTCCACTTTTCCACTGACTGAAAAATGAAAACAGATTGGGAAAAAATGATGTTGTCTAGGAATTAGAAAAAAGGACTAATGTGTAAGGTTTCGTCTTCTTTCTTTACGAATCGTCACCGAACAGTTGACATTTTTCTGCTTCCATTTTCCGGGGGATGGCTTCATTCCTTTATCTGTCGTGTTCAGATGTTATCAATCTACACTAATTTCAATTTCCTTCTTTGTTATTAACTTGGGGTCTGCTCATCCTAATTACACGTTTAATTTTCCGGAAGTGCAATAATGTTCCTTCTAATAAAAAATTCATACCTGCTTTCAAAGCCAACCTCTACTTCTGATCTTTAAGCCCCCCCCCCCCCACCTACTCAAACACATATTCGCTTTTGAAACAAACTATGTTACAGGAACTTTTGCATTTTCCCCCTCAACATTAGGACCAAGTCGAATAATAATAATGAGTTCTCCAATGCTACTGAAAATAATTTTCTACTACTCTTCCTTCATGATTTTTTCATCTTCCACAAGTTGTTTTTTTAACTTGTTCTTTCATTGCAGGTTCATTAATACCATATTGCTTTTCATGTATAATTCTGATGAGTTTTGCAGAAACTAAAGTATGAAAATAAGGTTATACATTTATGTGTTCTGCTATTTTTCCTTTAAAATAATTCTTGTTTACCGTTTTTTTCTGAGTACCACTAGCATGGTTCCGGTTGAAGGAATTTTTGACGACGAGAGTTTTATTCTAAGGTGAAGGAGAGGGGAGGAGGGAAGCCAGCATAATTGGGAACCATTTTGACGATAGAGCAGATACTTCTGATGTGTATATTAACCATGAAAATATCGTACATTTAAATTTTAGCAGTCGGTAAAACCCAAGCAAGAGTAATCGCAAACATGAGGTAACTTATATATTAGATTACTGTGCAATGAAAGTAACTCTTAACAATGCATTTCCAGTCTCTATGGCTTTTTTTCAATCATTTCCCACCAAAACTCTTTCCTTCCTCGTCTTGATTTCTATTCATGATCTTCTTCTAATCTCGATCCCTTCATTAGACCTTAAGCAAACACCTCTCACGGGGAAAGCGCTTCAATACTTCAAGTGCTACTCATCACAAATTAAACCAAATGTATTTGAACAACGCTTAATTTAAGTCAGTTTGTTTTCAAAAAGAACTTGACTGGCGATCGTCATTTTCTTCATGGTTTACCTCTTTTTTTTATGGTAATGAACCATAAGGCTATGAATCCACTAATTGCATGGCACTGTGAAGGAAAGACCGAAATAGAAGTTAAGCAGAGACATAAGAGTTCTACGATTTGAGGAGCCGTGGCTTAATGGTTAGTGCAGCTGCACCGTAACCAGGAGGTTTCGGGTTCAATTTCTCGAGCAGGCGAAAAGAATTGGGAACTTTACAAAAGAAAAAAGCCTTTGGTTGGCGTCAGGAAGGGCATCCAGCCAGGAAAGTGCTTACTGCCAAAACAAAGTCCCTTGAAGGGTACTGTCTGAGCCCCAAATACTGGGAAAAATGACGTTAAAACCGAAAAGAAAAAATATAAGAGTTCTACGATTTACGTCTCTGAGGAAACAAAACCCTACATTCATAGAAAGATTTATTGCATCAAGAGGCAACTACTCCATAAGGAAACAGAGACGCCATTGCGAAGATCGTTGACGAATGAAAGGGTACTGGGGTCATTCGCTTGGTTCAAGTTGTCATTAAAAGTACTCAAAATAGAAATAGATGTCCGAAACGATCACCTAGACGCAGACCATCATGCCGACAACTAACTGAATTCTATGATGAGGATGATATTAAAAGAGCGATAACAGACACTGTGTACTAAACAAAACTCTCATGACAGAAGGATGGGGATGAGATAACACTACCATCGGTCTTTTTATTTAGACATCATCTTTGGTAGGTTGGTAAACCAAGGCTAAAAAGGCAGACTTCACCCCGCCAGATAAACTTGAAATATCAGATTGTCTTTATTGTGTTTCTATTTAAGGTTTTGAGATGCTTTGAGTACTTTGGAAAATAGGCTAAGAAAAACTTTTCTGTTATTAGCTTTGACACTTTTGCTAATTTCCCTTAAAGTAGTCGGTAAATGTACCTTAATTTTCATTTCTAAACTTATTCTGTATGTAGCCTGATGAGTGAGAGCACAAAGTTTGAAGTTTGCCCCTTGACTCTTAATATTTTTTATCCTATATGAGTATTTATTCCTTTTGTTTTAAGTTAAGCAATGTTTAATTGAAATCAGTAAGCCTTCTTTTACTTAAACAATTCGAGCACTCCTGCACATTCATGCGTTCATCATCATCTGACGGGAGATTCAAAATAAACCGCCGTGGCTCTCCATTTCCTTCTATCCTGTGCCATTTTGTACAACTGAACCATACTTCTTCCACCAGAAATCTCTTTATTGTTGTCGCTATACCTAACTTTCAGTCTTCCTTTTCCTCTCGTGCCATAAACTATTCCAAGTAATACATCACTGGTTATGTCATTTTCCCTTACTATGTGTCCAATAAAAGCCATTTTTCTACGATTTATAGTTGTTAATAGCCTCTGGTTTTCATCCACCTTTTCTAGTATCCATTCATTAGTTTTCTTTTTAGTCCAACTGATCCGCATTGGACGACGATAGCACCATAATTCAAATGCTTCAATCTTCTTCTTGTCTATGTTTTTCAATACCCAACATTCTGAGAAGTCACTGGCTGTGCTAATATTAATGTATGTAGCAGTCTTTTCTTTGTAGTAAGAGTAATACTTTTGTCTTTCCATATATTTGTTAATGAGACCATTGCACTTTTTGCTATATATAACCTTCGGTGGATTTCTCTCCTGTCATCATAATTATTGGTGATAAGTGTTCCGAGATACACAAGCTCTTTTACATTTTCAATTATTTCATTATTAACTCTAATGTGCTCTGCATCATTCTCATTCTGGTTGTTCTTAGCTATTTTCATAACTTTTGTTTTACTCAAATTCAATTCAAGTTCAAATTTAAATTTATGCGTTAATGGATTTAAAAGGGTAAACTAAGCTAATTACAAAGAGGTTAGTCAGCAAGTTTTGAATTGTTCAAGGAAAAAAAGAAAACCCATTCTCTGAACAGGACAATAGTCACATTATACTTAAAAATTATCCTACTTTTATTTGTGCTCATGGCCTTGTAAAAGTTGGTTGAAAATTTCCCTTTTTGTTAAATTTTAATACTACTTGACTATAACAGCTCAAAGACACGATAAAACGTTTGGACACAAGAAATGGCTAGTTATCCTTAATGATGAATTTAATCGCTTCAATGGGAAATAGCAAACTCTTTTTGTGCTTGTTTTGCATAGGGTAAACAAACTGTCTGTCAAGCAACAAGAGTATTTTTGTTCATGCAAGGTCACAACACACTTTTCTTCTCTTTTCTCTTTATTCACAGCCGATGCCTCAGATATAAAGCAGAACTTAAAAACAGAGACTCGAAATTTCTTTTCCGTCTCTTCTGCAAAGAAAAAGTCATTTCAAATGCTGCAACGTACCCACAATCACGTCTCAGTGGGATCATCAGATTCACATACTAGAGACAATATTTCTTAGTCAGCACTGTTTTAAACTATTCCAGATTATGTGTAAACATGGAATCAACTAAGGATAAGACCTATGCATTACTGACCAATTAGCATCTGTTCACTGTTACAGTACACACTGACAAGTTTCAGCTTGCAAGTGGTTGAACATAAAAATACCCTTTCTATGGATTTAATTTTTTTAGCAAGGAAGCAGTCCCGAAAAGAGATTAAAAAAGAGAGGTAATTAATGACCTTAATCACCAAACAAAACTGCTTATTCATCACCATTACCACGTCGGGTGCACGAAAATCTCAGAGTAGCCTTTTAACCCACAACAACCCCAAAAACCTCAACTTAGCATTAGTCTGGAGAGGTTCTCATGGGTCAGTCTTACTTTGGCGTAGGTGTAGGTAGGTTTTTAAGAAATCCTGTGTTCTTCCGATGAGCGCATATTTAGCTTGTGTTGTTAACAGTCTTTAGCAAAGTTGTCGTCACTTTCAAAAGGATAAGTGAGAGTTACATCTTTGTTGTCAATAAATTGCTTCTACTTAATAGTAGCTGTATAACGGAGTACCCTTAAATAGCAGTTATTTTGTTCGTAATACATTTGTCAAGGTGTACCGTTCAGCTTTACAATGAAGGATATTCCCTACTGATGCTAATAATTATATCTTTTCTTGATACGTCAACATTTGTACATAATGCCTGTTTTCTAAAGGCAGAGCATGCCTTATGTTTAATCTCCAGGTCTTTGTTCTTGTGGACAATCCCAGAACCTAGGTATTGGAACTTGTTCTCTTTCTTCAGGGCGGTTTTTTTCAAGAATGATGCATTTGCTCTTTAGTTACAGGGTATCGTTAACAAAATATTGCTAACAGGTACATGTCTTCAGGTCACCCATCACCTGAAAACCGTGTTCATATTCTCTTCATTGAACGTACGCTTCATCATATTTCCGATGTGGCGGCTGAACAAATCCAGTTACAACCTTACAAAAGTTGCGACTTTCCTTTACTCATTTGGCAATATATTCATCGAGTTCATACCGCTGCCATTTATCCGGAGGATCCGTTGTCCTGCTCTTGACAGGGTTTTTCTTATTTGAATATCTGTTACCAGTCGAACTTATCATTGACCCCAAACGTCCATGGAATTGGTGGACTGTTAGTATTTCGAACTTAGGACCAATTTGATTTTGAATCTTGTTATGAAATTCATTGGCCCTACTACGGGACCTTATTAATTAGCTAATTCAGGGATTACCAATCAATCGTAAGACAAATTACAAGACACAAGATCACACAAAAAGTTCAACTATTGAGACCTTGTAACCGTAACATGCCGTCGCCACAAGCAATAGTTTTTAAAAAAGATTGGCCACATGTTTATTTCACTGGAGATAGATAACTAAAACAATTGGTCTTGGTGAATGTTTGTAAATTTTTTTATTTAGATGGGATAGTTTTAAAAGAAACTGCATGTTTTTGAATCAACAATAAATACAGCAGACTTGAACGACACTGAATGGGTAATTCAAAACAAACTAAAAGTTTAATTTCGTTAGAAAACGATGATGCAGACATTAAAATCTAGTAACATATTTTCAAGATGGAAATAAAATGCTCCATCTAATTTCAGATAACTTTATTTACTCTTTAAAACTCCAAGAGACAAATGCTTGACTGCCCTCTTCCTCCCTTTTGATGCAAACCCATCGCTTGTTACATTTTACTCGACTTCAAACCTCCTACTTAGTAAAATAAAACATTTACAGTAAGTTTATTAAATGAGTCTGTACTTACCTCCATGAAGCACTTTCTTCTGTTGAGGTATGTTTTCATGACCCCTTTGGCAAAGTCGCTTTATTAGTGGGGGTTTCGGAAGATTAACCAATACTTCTATATTTGACCAAGCAAGGTTGACTGTATCCTTTAAGTTGCCTGTAACAAGAGAAGGATTGGATAGAATTTCCCCTTTATCTCCTTTAAAGCCATTATCTTTAATCAATATATGTGCCGGGGACTGTTTAACAACAACTCCGTCGTAATCATGATTTTCAGTGTTCACTACAAGCTCAACCTGGTAGTTTTGGTAGTTAGATTGAATTCTTGACGCTGGCTCCGTTGTAGAATTAACAGGTGATTCAGTTGAACCATCAACATCGACAACATTTTTATTCTTAACTGTTTCTTCCATTTCTTCCATTTCTCTGCCTCAGTGCTTATTACTTCAGTCTCTAAGTAAGCAGCAACTTAATCCACACATAGAAAAGTTTTTTTCATAGTGGCAAGTCAACTGTGACATTCATTTTCTGAGAGTACTCCATTCTTCGGCGTATAAACTGTTTGGTCGAGAAAAGGCTACACAAAGTGTTATTAATTCACAATGTGTATTGCTGTCAGTTACTTCAGTGTCATGCTTAACTGCCTCTAAGCGATGTCAATTTAAAGCCAAAATACTTCAAGCTATGCGTTCTGTCTTTGTTAATTATCCTCAGCAATTTAAAAAAATTAAAGTACTAAGTCACGTGACATCGCGGCGGTGGGGGGCTTGACAACGATTCAATATGGTTATCAAGCAAAAAAAAATAAATCCCAACATGAAATTAGCAATTGTAGGAAAAGCAAAACCTGAAAGTGAAGTATGGAAGTCCAATTAAAAGTGTTGTGGTGGTAGCGACAGGGACAGTAGATGCAATAGTACTAACAGCACAGTGGAAATTGGAGTAATTGTATTGAGGTTAAAGCCTCCTGGCTATGCCAATTTGAGAGCACGATGATCCCATGAACTACATTTTATGCAACATACAGGGGCTGGACATGCGGAAATTTTCGGCAACGCTGTGAACAAAATTCCAGGAAAATGGTTTCCCTAAACCTGGTTTTTACCTTCTGTACTGCGTCAAAGTACACTTGAAATTGATGGATTCATACATATATTATAATACAATCACTGTGAGTGATTAATCAACTTTAATTAGTCATTATTTTATCAGATAAAAATAGAATGCTATTGCATTTATTTACTTATTTAAAAAATACCGTGTTGGGGCCTGGTGTCACAGGAAAAAAGTACTCCCCGGTACTTATTTCCCGGATATAAGTTCTCCCCAGTACATATTTCCTAGGAAAAAAGTATTTCCGGGAGTACCTCTATCCTAGGAAATAAGCATCCCCCTCGGGAAAAAAGTCTTTTTTTCCCCCCGAAACTGCTCGACTGCTTTTAAATCTACATGTCTGCTTGCCATGATTAAAAAAATGAATTGTCACACCCACGAAGTCAAAACACACATATTCAAAACATTCGAATTTCTGTTCACAAATTTCAAAAACATTGAAATAAGTGCAGTGGAGGGTCTTCTTTTTCAGGATGTACATTTTTTCCTAGGGAAAAAGTACTTCTCTTGATTAAAATTGCAGGGGAGTACCAATTCCCAAAGGGGGTATCTATTTCCTAGGAAAAAAGTACTGGGGGTATTTATTTTCTAGGAAAAAAAGTACTCCGGGAGTACTTTTTTCCGGGGAGTACTTATTTTCTATTACACTGGTGGAAACTAGTTTGTGTCATGGACAGGGGAACTCCTCATCCTTAATTGCCAAGCCCTTTCTAGATAGCACTGAAAAAAGCAGAATCCCCGGAACCCAAGTGACCTCTTCCTTGACAAGGTGCAATGTGCTTGGCCTATCTCAAAAGAGGGTACTTCTCGACGCTCACTAACTCTATTTCCATTGCAGTTTAAATAGGAAAGATGCTTTAGTAGGAGCACCTGATGTGAGTTGCAGGGATGAGCATAGTAGTATTGTCAACTAGTACCAAGGTCCAGCATAGGAGCTCCAGTTACTTCCCGAGTTCACACACTCATTGACCAGTGGACCTTACTGCCTTTTGAGATGGTCCTCTGATCAAAGGCTAGACCGACCGAATTTGAGATAGAAACATTAAGTGTGAATAACTGGAGTTATCGGGAAAGAAGGAGGGTGCAGATATTGTGTGTTCAACAGATGAAGTGGAAGGGCTCCAAAGCTAGAGGTATTGGAGGTGATTTCAAACGCCATTATCATGGAGTTAACAAGAAAAGTAATGGAATATGTATTAACCTTGGAGCATAGTCTAACACCAATTTTGGTAACAGTAAATCGAATTAGTGGTAGAGTTACATCGATGAGACCGATTGACCCAGGTATTTTAAATAACTACTTGAAATATTTGATGAACAGCACATAACGTATAAAACTAGGGATAGGCGGACACAAATCGACTACATTTTATGTAGGGGGAGACACTTGAAGAGTATAACTGACTGCAAACAGGTAGCAAGATAAAAACGGTAAAGGAAAGGACGACGAAAAAGAAAGAATAAGATAATGAAAATTGAAAGAAAATTACTTTAAAATGTTTTTAGTGAAATACAAAGGGAGTTAAAGGGACACAATTCCCCTTTGACTGGCTAACTACTTTAGCAGCAAAATGACATACAAAAGAAAGGTTGAAAATGCCTTGGTGACTGTACCCTAGTGTTTCTCACTGCATTACTTAACACCATCTTGCAGACAGAGAATATACAACGTAAGTGTCAAAACGTAATCATGTGCCCATCTACAAAGGATTGTGCAAATTACGGAGGTATAAAGGTCATCTGCCACACATTGAATCTGTGTGTGTGTGTGTGTGTGTGAGAGAGAAAGAGAGAGAGAGAGAGAGAGAGAGAGAGAGAGAGAGAGAGAGAGAGAGAGAGTAAGAGGAAAAAAAA
>RDPX01000147.1:294508-334992 GCA_003991215.1 Morbakka virulenta
GAGAGAGAGAGAGAGAGAGAGAGAGAGAGAGAAAGAGAGAGAGAGAGAGAGCACAGATGATAAATTAATTTTGCTCATGTTGTTGTTTATAGGACTGCATTGACGAGTGAGCATTAAATAATAATGATAACCTCTTATTTACCTAATTTTTCTTCATTTGATGCGGATGAAGACCCAACAGTCTTGGGTATTACTTTGGAGAAATGGTTAAAGTATTTATTTTATTGTTGTATTATAGCGGAATTAGACTTAATAAAATTTACGATTCGCTAGCCACTGATGAATATGTCGAATTTAAGCATGCAAAGGCAAAGTTAAGAATGAATTTAAAATTTTACGTAAACGTTAGATTCGACACATAAATTTTGACACATTTAACAAACTGAGGAAGAACGTATTGATAAATTTGTCATAAGACTAAGGGAGGCAGTAGCCAGGTGTTAATTCCATGAGCTCCATAGACAAATAAAAAATCAAATAGTGTAAAAAATCTTATACAGATCGTTTACATAGGAAGGTATTGCGAGATGAACCTAACTTCGACAGATTACTTGAATCAGCAACAGCTTCAAAATTATGAGAAATTCAGGACAAGGCCATGGAGGACACTAATGTGTATGAAGTACAGAGGCCCTTAAAATTCAGTCGAGAAAAGACAGAATAATCCCTTAAAATTAAACAAGGAGAAACCATTCAATTTTTTGAGAAGTCATCTGACAAGTGCTGTTTAACTTGTTGGAGTACATGGGCTCGTGCTTAAGGAAGAAGATCATGTCCAAAATTTGACATGCCTTGCCACAAATGTGGAGGTAAAAAGCAATTTTCACCTCTCTGAATATTGCAGCACAAGTTAACAGTCACAAAAGCTAAAACCCAAATAGATACTGTAGTTTTAATAAACTCAAAGGGATCATATTACACAAGACAAGAGCCAAGTTGTAACCATATTGCTCCAAAGAGCCTCTTTCATTATTGGGTAAATTCAAAACGATTGTTGCCAATTCTAAATGCTTTTGGATTTCTAAATTTTGTTGTTATTAAAGGCATAAATCAGGGGCTTTGTTAGGTGCAGAATCAGCTACACCTTTGGGATTGTTAAAAGATTTTAACGAAGTATCCAGCTCAAAACTCCCAAAAACTGTCCACAATACCCAACATTTCCTAAAGTTAGATAGCTATACAGGCTAAAACAAGATTAAAAACCCTAAAATACTAAAAATAGAAAAGTTACTAAACTATCATACTAACTTCTTTCAAGGGATTGGTAACTTAAAAGATACTCAACTGAAATTACATATAGAGCAAGTGGGGTCGATGAAGAAGATTATGGCAGAGCAATACAGGAAATGTTGAGGAGAGCAGCTGAGTGTGGATTTACATTTAACGTCAGTAAATGCACATTTAATCAGATAGCACTAAAGTTCTTCGAACTTCTGTTTTTATATGAAGGTATTCGACCCGACTCCAATAAAATGGAGGCTCTCCAACACATTGAACAACCACAGACGAAGTCAGAGTTATGTCCATTTTAAGGTATGGCTGAATTTTCTGCATCCTTTATCCCCAATCATGCCACCATATCAGCGTCATTAAGAATATTGACACAGAAAAAAACTGGGTTTGCCTGGACAAAGGAAATGCAAGAAGCTTATAACATTTTGTAACTTGTTACACGTCCGTGGTTACACTTGTCATACAAGTGTAACCACGGATGCTTTACTAATTTATTACAATCCAAATTTGAATACTAAAGTGATATGTGATGTTTCCTCAGTGGGTGTTAGTAGCATGTTGGCTCAGTACCAGCAAAGGTCAGAAAATCCTAATATAATTGATCATGACAGTAGAGCCTTGACAAGTGTTAAGAGACATTATGGTCATATTGAACGGGAAGCCTTTGCTATACAGTTTGGTTGCCTTAAGTACTAAACCTACTTTTCAGGAAGAGATTTCAGAGTTATTACAGACTATAAGCCTTTAATTAGTATAGTAAACAATCCAAAATGACCAGGACTCTTTCGGGTAGAGCACATTTGTCAGGAATTCGAAGAGTTTTCATTTACTTTTGTTTATTGATCTGGCAAGTCTAGTCCCCACTGACTATATGTTACAGCAACCACTACGTCTAAGATGCTTCCAAAATAGACCTCAAAGCATCCTCAGAAGTAGAATCATGTGTCCTCTAGTTTGTTACAAATGATGGTCTATCCTCTATTAGGGTTAATAAGCTTTGTCAGGCTATCCGTCAAAAGACAGTATTTTTAAACTTATTCTAGAAATCAATCATAAGTCCTGAAAAGTCTAGGAACCCTGGTTAGGCAAAACAAACTTATTGCCAATGAATTCTCTGTAATGTCTGGCTTAGTAATAAGGGAAACACGAATCATTATGCCATTTAGTCTGCAGGAAAGGGTGGTACAAATAGCCCATGGAAGTTATCATGGTTTTTTTAAACCAAACAACTGTTGTATTCACATGTATGACTTTAAGGTATGGACCAGTTCATTAATTAGCATATCCAATCCTGTTTACCTTGCTTGGTTACAGTAAATGTCCCAAGCAGGAGCCTATACAATCTAGTAAATTACCAGAGAGAACATGTAGCGTTCGACTATTATGGCCCTCTTGTTTAAGTGAATATGTTCTTGTTGCTTTAGATGAATACTTCCGGTACCAAGTCGATGTCAGCAAATGCTACAATTCCAAAACTAGGCCATCTATCATCGACTTTTGGCATAGTAACAAAGCTAAAATCTGACAATGACCCACTAAATAGCTTACAAAGCTTCAAAGAGTATCAAACTTTCATGGGTTTTTCTCTTTTGGACCGGTCGGTCCAATTATTTCTCATCATCATCCACAACCTAATAGATTAGTTGAAGATCTTAATTTTATGTTTAGTAAAGTTTTTCATACAGCAGCCATTGAAAGAAAGTCGTGGAAACAAGAACTATACAAGTTCTTATGTTCTTACTATATAGGAACTCCTCACACGACCACAGGACAAATTACTGCAGATTTATTTTTCAAGAAACATCCCTACAGTATGCTCCTGAATTTATCAATCCTAGAAGAAATGGTAGCAAGGTTAGAGGACATGATGCAAAAGTGAGACAGAAATCAAAACTGTATCCAGATAGAAAACTGTTTATAAAACAATAAGATATTGTGGTTGGTGACCATGTTCTTCTTCCAAATGAAAAGAAAGGTAAATTAGTTGCACCTTATGATCACCAGCCACACATAGTAACCCATGTTAAAGGCAGTATGATAATAGCTTGCAGGGATCATCTGAAGGCCATTCTAACTAGAAATTCATTATTCTTCAAAAGGGTTCATATTTCTTTAAAATGACTATCAAAATATTATTAACTTTGATGAGGAAAGTGAAATTGATTTTACAGAAAATCCAGTTATTAAAGGTGAAGGTGAAGAAGGTGGGGAAGACAATGTTGCGGTGTGTCCAAAAAGACATAGACAACAGCCAACCTAGAGGAAGGGTTTTCTTGTTTAACTGTAGTCAAAAATGGAGGTTGTTTTACAATACCTCTGGATTAGCCAAATTATGTAAGGTAAATTGCTGGTAACCTCCGTCTTAGCCATCATTTATCAAAGGGTTATATATATATATGCGTATGAGCACAGTTTGCAGGTCCTCTTGAAGGCCAATGGTTCTTCAGTGTAGCAAATATTCTGTTGTTTCCCTTTTCCCATATATGCACTGGATGTTTTGTGCTAGACCATTTCTGTACGTGAAATTGGCGTACCTTTCATGGCCAGGCTTTAGTCTTTTAACCAAATGCCAGGACGCCAAAGGTAGATTGTGTCCTGGAGGCTCAGTTGACAGCTCTGGTACGTACTGCTTCAATATACACTCAGTACTGTTCCATCTGTTCTGGCACTGCTCTGCTCCCCATAGATCCGGAGAGCTACCTTTAGCATCACGTGCAATGTTTCCCATTCTTGTGGATGGAGGACGTCTGGATGAGAGCCTTTGTTGGGCCTGTTTGTAAGCCATTGCTATGTGGTGGAGTAGGTGAAATTGACTACTGATGTTTTCTCTTCTCATGACAGGTGGCAAATTCCTGAGAGAATGGGGAGCAAATGAAGTGGAGTAGAGTGTTTACAGGCACTAATAATGCGCATGCTGTCACTAACGGGTAGAGTCTACATGTTGCACATGCGAGCTACCACATCAGAAAGGGGCACATTGCTCACCATATGATTAGCAGAGCAACAATGCAGATGTTTTGGGGACATCAAATGAAGCTCTCCATCAATTGCTTGCAATGAAACAAAGTACCTTTAATCTGGCGCGAACTTTTGCTGAGGTTTTCTGAAGATGCTTCTTGTATGCTAAAAATCATTCAAGTGCTACACCAAAGTACTTCGGATTTTTTCGAATGATATGGCGGTTGAACCACCTTTAACTCTGAATCTGCGATGAGCTTGCTAAATGAAACACACTTTAAAAGGTTTTGGTTGTACATCGTGCTAGTGGAGGTAGGGAGGTCAGCTGTGTATATCTTAAATAGCATCAATGCTAACACTGACTCTTGAGATTAGCCATTCGAGACACTTTTTGTGGGAGTGGTTGTAGACCTCAGGGTGAAGCGAGTCAGGACTTGGACCTTTATCAGATATCTGAGACTTTAAGGCAGTCCTCAGTTCCTCTATCGTAAAGGAAGAACAGAGGTCTTGATCGGAATAAGTGGTATGTCATGATTTCTTGAGCTTCCTGTTTACATCTCCAACGAAAGGCTCGTCAAACGCCCTATATTTTCCATTGTTGACGAGGCAATTTTCTGCAATAGAGATAGCTGAAACGGCATTCCTTGTGAATATTTGCCTTTTTTTATCAGTCAGCCGATTGAGTTTTGACCAAACGTTCCTGCTGGAGTGCGTCATATCAATTCTGGTTACAGCAGATATCCAAGACTCCCGACGACGATTGTTAATATGGTCTAACAAATTGCATCCTGTTACCTTTTCCACCAGGATAGTTTGTGCGTGGACGTCAGCAAGGTTGTCGCACTGGCGATCCCAGCATGGAAAAAGCTTCTTCCAATGTCCTCTTGGAACGTGTCGTTTTTCCGTGCTGAGATCTTGCGATTGGAAACACACGAAAGAAGCAATCAACATCTTCAGAGTTGGCTGGTGGAAGTGTTTCTGGCAAGGTAGTTTTAGCTTCTTTGATATCGGTCCAATTATTTTTATTGTAATTGGATCTTGGTAAAGGATTTGTTGGAGCAACTTCAATGATAGTTGGATGCCAGATTATTGTGGAGCGATTCTGCGATGGCGGAAAATTATCTCCAATTAAGTGGGGTGGCTGTGATAGAATACCTGACAGATCTGGATTGGTGAATGAAATGTTTTGGATAGCTTGCGGTCATAGAGGAGATTAAGATCAGCATGGGATGAACGTATTATTGCGGTCTGTGAACGACATGCAGTTGTCTTGGTTGTGGATTAAGGGCGCCATGGCATACTAATTGAAAAGTGATAGCGGATATAGGTAGACATTCTGCGGATGTTGTGGAACCTGAACAAGTACGTGGCTTTAAAGCAGAATCGGAAGCACAACATAGAAAAATGGCTAAGATGGACAAGATTCAGAAAGACATACATTTGGTTCTGAAAACCTTGAAATACAACGATAAAATGACAGACGATATCATTCATTATAACCCTGAAAAGAAATTATCGAGACACATGCAAACACTGGAAACGTTTATTGATAGGTTAAACACCAAAATAGACTGATATTTTGAGCTCGCTTTCAGACAGGATATGGACAAAGACGAGATTAATAAATTTACCACAGAGCTGGATGAATAGCTCCTCTGTTTTGAATCTTCGGTTGAAAAGTGTGAGGGCATATTAAAGCATGTCAGAGAAGAGGAGAATAGGGAGGAACGAAGGAGGCGCTTTTATGATAAAGAGGAGCAAAGAGAATCATTTCATGCAGATTTTCATAGATTAATACCACACCATTATCATTCTGATAAAATCATCATTGGTCATCAAGCGAAGTTTCCAAAACTTTAGATAATTTTAACAGCACTCACATCGATTGGTTCAGATTCTGGAAACAGCTGCAGGCAGAAATTGACAAAGACGAAATAGCGCCAGTCATCAAATTTTCCAATCTGAAAGAGCTGATAAATGTAAATGTCCGAATATTAATCGATAGGCTGTCATTTTCACCCGAAGGATATAAGAGAGCAAAGAACATTCTGCAGACAAAGTAAGGTCAAGCAAGTGAAATTGTGAATGCCCATATTCAAATTACTATGCAGTTACCAACCATATCCAATTCGAATCCTGTAAAGATTCGTGCATTTAATCAACAGCTGGTAACTAACATTCAAGCTTTATAGACAATGCGAAAGCCTCAGGAAATCAACATATATATAAATGCATGACCCTCGACAAGTTGCCCGGTGTTCGCTCTGATCTAGTACATCTCGATGGTGACTAGAAAGAATGGGATTTTCCAAGGTTGGCAGAAGCACTACGGCAATGGACAGAACGTAATCCAACAACAGAAGTACAAAAGAGACTCGGCCACCGGAAAGCTTACAGGACTTTCTACATGGTTCAGTTTTGCAGCAGTAAGTTTTGCCCTTATTGTGATCGACTTGGATACAAGCCTAGTGACGTCATAACTGTCAAAACTACTAAAGCCCGAAGGCAGATTCTGAGCTCCAGCAAGTTGTGCTTCAACTGTCTACGACCAGTCAAAGATCATTTAAATGTAAAGGCCGATGTTGTTTGAATTGTTGATAGAGACATCTTACTTCGATTTGAAACAGTGGTGAGAAAACAATCACTTCATCGAAACGGTCTCCAGAAAATATGATGTGAACTACAAAAAGACAAGTCCGTCAAATTTTCGATAGTTGCTGTTTCAGTACATAGTATACGCTGCTGGGCCTTGCTCGATACAGGTTCTGCTAATAATTACGTTTCGTCGTCGTTGGTCGACAGGACTGGGATCAAGCCTACGAAACGAGTATCCAAGCAAATGGAAATGTTGATGCACACATCGCAAAGAAAGATGGAGGCATACGATTTTGAAATTTCCTCGACGTCGTGAATTATGAATTGAGCGTCAAAGCCAGTAAAGTTGAGAAGCAAGTCTTGCTTACCTTACCTAATCCACATTTCAGGGTGTGTATTTACAGATCAAAATAGAAGCAATGCGAAAGTTGGTCAATCTGGGGAACCTATTGCTGAGTATACACAGCTTGGTTGGATTGCTATGTCTCCAGGATGTGAATTTGAATCAAAAGTTTTCGCAACGCAACCAACTTAAGAAGACTACGACAGACTTACCAGACTAGATGTTCTTGGGATCGAGTATCGTCGCAACGGTGATCAAGCTAAGGTGTATGATGAGTTCAAGAGCAACTTCAGCGCACAAATCAAGGACGGTATCAAACAAATTTGCTGTTGTGGAAGATTGCTCATCCAACGTTAAGCAACAAGAAATCCACCAGCTTGGGAAGATTATCGAATCTACATTCAAAGTTATGACGAGATGCAAAACTACGCGATGAAAAGATTCGCAGCCAAATGGAACATGGAATTGTTGAAATTTCCCCTCCGATAGTAAATGGAAAATAATTCTTTATTCAGCACAAGCCAGTAATTTGTCAGGAGGCTGAAAGTACCAAGCTCAGAATCGTATATGATGCTTCTTCAAGCCCTGGTCCAAGCAGCCATTCTTTGAATGATTGTGTTGAACTTGAAACCCTTGAGAAACCTACTAAGGAATGTTTTGGTGCACAACTAAATGATGCATCTGATCACATTGACTATTAATTTAATACAAGCGTTCCTGCAGATCCACATCTGAGAAAAAGTTTCGATGTGTTACGCTTTCATTGGGCAAAGCACATGAAGACAATGCAGATCGAAATATTGCTATTCATCAGAGCTCTCTTTGGATTGGTCCAATCAACATTTCTACTCAATGCTACAATTAATCAACATCTACCGACACAAATATCCTGAAGTGATTAACGAAATCGAAAGAAACTTATCTGTGGACGATGTGGTTGCCGGAGGTTTTACAACACAAAACATTATTTTGTTTAAGGAAAAAACTACTCAGATCTTCAATGCTTTTGGCTTCGAGTTACACAAGTAGCATCCAGTGGTACCTTCCCTCGAGAGTTGTGAACTGCCAACGAGTGAAGATCGAACGTATGCAAAAGAGCTTCTTGATCACAGAAATACCACATCTATCTTGGGCTTGCAGTGGGACAAGAAATGTGATGAGATATCTGTGGAAAACCCTGGACGTATTACAGACGACACAGAGATGTGTTCTGAAGTACTTAGCTTCATGGTATGGTCCGCTTAGGTTTATGTCACCTGTACGTTTCCAGGAAAAGGTCGTGTTTTCGGAGATATGCCAATTAAAATTAACCTGGGGATACACCATTGCCGGATGATCTTGTTGACCGTTAGCAAAAGTGGGAGAAGTCGTCAGCAGGGTTTACAATACCTAGAGCTCTTTCCCAACATCGCGACTCAGTTCTTTAAATTGATATTCACTGCTTTGGAGAGGCAGGTATATATGCTTCGTGCAGCGCTGCCTGTGTTGTTACCCATCAAGCAAGAGGTAGCAGACAAGGAATTGTATGCTCTAATTTCAGAATTTCCAAGACGTATTTGACCATGATACGACTGGAGCTGGTTGCAGCACACACGGCAGCTAACACAATCAGCAACATACTTGATGCACTAAAAAGTATGCCGATAAATAGAGAAACTGGTTGGTCTGACAGTACTACTGTACACTGTACAGTACTTTACACTTGATTGTAGGAGATGGGAAGTACAAGCAGTGTGTCAAAAATAGAGAAAATAAAATTCTTTCGAAAAAAGAAATCGAGTGGCGTTGTGTTTCGTGTGACAAAAATCTTGTGGATATTGGCTGCTGTGAACGCCACGGTGATGCCATCAATGAGGGTTGGTGGAATGGACCTTTATGGCTCTCAGATGAATTAAGCTGGCAGGAAAATATCATAACAAGCCCAACAAATAAAACTGAAGCCGGGGCTAAGAAAACCAAAGAAATTTTAGTCACGTCAATGGATCAAGAAGATGATATATACATGGCCTTTTAGAAAAGTACAGTCTTTAAAATTCGCTGAGAATTACAGCATGGATTCAATGACTCATAAAAAACTGCAAAGAAAGGAAGAATTTACAAGACTGTCGGCCATTGACTACAAAGGAAATCAGCAATGCACGTCATCTATTTATACGGAGAAAACAAAGCTTATATTTGGATGATGAACAATCTACAGCAGATGTGCAAAGACTAAATGTACTTGTTGATAAGCAAGGAATCTATAGATACTAAGGACGCCTGTTTGGTGCTTACCCTATTTACATACTTCCGTCTTCAACATTAGGAGAAAAACTTGTCGTTGGTTCTCACAAAAGACATAGGGGAGTAGGATACACGATGACCGAAGCTTGACGTGACTACTGGGTCCCACTATTAAGACAGGTGACCAAAAAAAACCATCACGAAATGCCATGGATGTAAAAAGTTCCATACTGTTGCATTTTCTTCACTACCAATGGGAGATTTACCACTTGATAGAACTTTCGGTAATCGTGGTTTTCAAGTGATCGGAAAAGACTACGCTGGACATCTTACCTATCCCAAATCAAACAAAAAGGATGGGAAAGGGTACATTCTACTTTACAGCTGCAGTCTGACCAAAGCTGTATACATCGATGTACTACCTGATCAAACTGTGTCGGAATTCATAACAAGTCTAGAAAAATATAGTGCACGAAGCGGAAGGCGAATCAAGATCTACTCCGACAATTTCTCAACCATTGTCGCAGCATCGAAATGGTTGAAAGATGTTCTCAGGCTAGAAGAAGTCCACGAATTCCCATCCAAAAGAGGGAGCAACTGGCAGTTGTTCATTTTATTATCTACTTCAGGAAATCTTGAATAAAATTCGATTATCACAAGAAGGTAATGTTCAGAGGAAATGGTATACAAAAGTCTATATTTCGCACCGAAGTCTGTTTCATTTAGGTGTTCATCGTAAAGGTTCTGGAGGATTTGGTAATGAAGATGGTTAGTATGTAAGGCATCCTTCAATTTCTTCCTTCATCAATATTTCGAGATTTGGGAACCAGGCATTCTCGCAGCAATGATGTTATTTAGATTGTCACTGGCGACCATCGTGAGCAAGTTTAATTGCTTGCTTCTGTAATGTTTGTGGTAAAATTATTCTTGTACTACGAAGGAGAGTTTTATTTTTGTAATGAATTGAAATTTCGTCTGTTATTTGCAGAAATGGTTTAAGAGCTCCTGTTTTCCATTGTCCTCTTTTGACTGCAAATTGTAAAACACAGAGGTAAATTTGAAATTTCTTTCGAAGTCACCCCATGAGCTATTGCTGCTGTCACAATAAAATTAATATAATCCTCTGCGTCCTCACAGTCTTTTTCGGTTGACATGATCGGATGTCTAAATAGAAAGTCCGCAGGGTTATCTACAAAGGCTTTGTACACAACTCAAAAGCCACTGGTGGCATTGATATAATGTTTGCATATATCACCTCCAGGGAGCTTATGGTCTGTAAACAAAACAAAACGGGGACCATATGAATGAAAGTGCTTTAGCCCCCATACAATAGCCAATGCCTCTTTTTCAGTTTATGAATATCTTTCCTCTGTTGCTGTGAGTGCTCTGCTTGCATATGCTATGACATTTTGGGTTATTTCTCCCATATTTTGTTGAGCTAGAACAAACCAACTGGACTAGCATCTACCATAATGGGTGTCTCTTTCTTCAAAAAGAAATAGCTTATTACCTGGTGGTTTAAAAGTTTTACTATTAAACCACTGCTTTTACGCACCTAATCAACTTGAATTTGTTTTGTGACAGGGGGGAGACATCTTTGTCTATACACAACTTTATTTGATGGTCTTTTGGCTATCATAAACCGTTAAATTCTTCTGCATTTTTGTGTACGGTGGTATTGATTCCTGGGGTCTCTTACTGACATATTTCTTGGTACGGGGTTAATCCGTCTGTATATTTTTCAGATGGAAACTAAACTCACAAGTCCAAGTTCTAGTGCAGTTCTGGAATTCAGCTTACAACCTCCGTGATCTTCTGTTACGCATATTGTTACGATAGTCATTCTAATTTTTATTTCCATTAGTGTCTGAGATTTGCCTTTCATCTTCACCGGTGTTGTTGTGTTGAATGGAAAGTATTTAACGCTTGGTTTCTTGAAATCAATTCCATTTAATTGTTGACAATTCGCGTTACTGATTATGTTTGTCAGAGACCCAGTGTCTACTGTAAATGGATTACGTTTCCCCTTAATGTTGACATTAGCTTTGTGCTTTGTATGTCTTGTCGTACAAGATAGTGCTGTGTTTAATCACGGTCAAGGCTTGAGTGGACGTGCCTTCCCTTGTTGTCTCTGTCTCTTTTCTTCAGAATGACATTGTCAGACGAAATGCTTTTGTTTGCCACAGCTTCTGCAAGTTTTTATTTTGGCTGGACAAATGTCAGTTTTATGGGGCTACATTCCTCCACAATTTCTGCGTGTTTGATTGCTTTTTTGGGATGTGAATTTGATTTTCTTGATTGCATGGACGTCATGGTGGACCAGTTTTCCTTTCTCCTCAATGCTTGCGTCTTAGAATTTACTAATTTCTTCCCAAATTCATGCTGAAACTAGATCATTTAGCTTCATTTTTGAACCTCGCAAGGTGTGTCTTCTCAAGCGACTTGACGATCCATGTAACACAACTTGAATTAAAAAGTCAAAATCAATATCATGGAACTCGCATGTTTCTTCTAGGATATGTAGCGGGGCATGGAACTGGTCGATATTTTCTGAGGCTCCCAGATGGCTTGTCTGAATTTATATACTTAACATAATCAATTTTTCTGTGGCTCAAAATATTTGCTATGTTTTCCCAAGTCAAGTTCAAAAGCCTCGTCAGGTCCAGAATCTGGTAGCTGTGTGAATATTTCTCCAACACGATGACAAGGCAAGTAAAGAAGAAATGCTCGTTTTCGTGTCATCTTTAATATTATTTGCAACTAAATAAGTTGGAAAATCTGAAGTACATATTTTCCACCTTGGTGCTATGCTCCCTTTCACATCCATATCAGGATCNGAATTTATATACTTAACATAATCAATTTTTCTGTGGCTCAAAATATTTGCTAAGTTTTCCCAAGTCAAGTTCAAAAGCCTCGTCAGGTCCAGAATCTGGTAGCTGTGTGAATATTTCTCCAACACGATGACAAGGCAAGTAAAGAAGAAATGCTCGTTTTCGTGTCATCTTTAATATTATTTGCAACTAAATAAGTTGGAAAATCTGAAATACATATTTTCCACCTTGGTGCTATGCTCCCTTTCACATCCATATCAGGATCGAACAGTAACATCTCCAGAATAAGAATTTTCGCCAATCCCGTCGCCAATATTGTATTTCGATATGATTTAAAGAAACGAAAAATAACATCCTTGCTTACTTGTAAAGGTCAATCTACTCTCTGCACCTCACTTTCTTGTTACAGTGTTTTTTCAGAGGAAAGGTTTTTGACAACAAGTGGAGACTTTTGATCTGAACAGTTAACTATGTGTTCATCACGACGTGGAGTAGTTATGTAGAATAAAAGTACTTGTTTGAATTAATATAACGAAGGCTCTGAAACATGTTTTTTTGTGAGTTCCTACTCTATTTCAACCTCCGCCTTTGTTAGGTGTAAATATTTTCCGGCAGCGCTGTTGCTATTAACCACCCAGCCTATACTGTAAGTGCCTGTGTCATTGTCACTGGTTTATCGCCCGGTCAAAGCAGGTTAAAAATCTGTGTTTGAAAAGAGGAGAACTGAAGGTCAGCAAGTATTTCTGCTCATAAAATTCTGTCTTGTATATCCCGATGAATTTTTTGAAATTTGACTAGAGGGGGACGAAAGCAAGATTAAAAGACGTGGTTGTGAAATGATGCCGTACAGAGAAGTATCAAAAGGGAAAAGGATACAAAGAAAAGAAATGATCCGTCAAGCAGTGAGGAAGATAAAAGGTGTGTGAAGTTAGCCGGAAGGAAGCTAAACGAAAGTAGCCATGGCTAAAGAAGACGTATACAGTGATCTCTACCACAGGCAAAACACAAAGGAGGTGAAAAAGACTTGCACAGGATGACGAAGCAAAAGGACAAAGTATCAAAGGACATCCAGCATGTGAGGGTCATGAAGGATGATGAAGATGGAATGCTACTGACAAGAGGGCATTAAGTACTGCAAAGGTGGAAAAGTTATATTGAAGGGCTCATGAACATAGAAAACCCCAGAGAGCCAAGAGAAGAGAAAGCAAGGAGGACAGATTCCGAAATTGAGCGGATAAACAAAAGTTATTGAAAAGAATAAAAAATGAAAAAGTAGTAGGTCCTGACCACCTCGCCATTGAATTGTGGAAATGTCCTGGCACACAGGGTTTAGAAATACACACAAAACTCTTCAACCAGATCCTTTGTGGCAAGAACATGCCAGATAAACAGAATGTGCTCACAACTGTGTACAATAACAAGGGTGATGCGCAAGAGTGCGGGAACTAGGAAGGATCAAGCTGATTAGTCATAGCATGAAACTGGGAAGAGGTGCAGGATGCAAGACTGACACAGGAGGTCAGAATATGGGAACAATAATACGGCTTTTTGAAGGAAGGCACAGGTGGTTGGGGCATATCATCAGGAGAGAGAAAGGATATGTTGTTTGTAGGAAAATGTTGGATATGGATGTGGCGGGAAGAAGAAAGCGAGGGAGACCAAAGAGCAGACACACCAATGTGATAACAGAGGACATGAGAGCAACATAATACAAAAGGAGGACTCAGTAAAACTTGGAACATGGGCTAATCCGCTGTGGTGACCGGTAACCGAAGCCACCGAAAGTCAAAGAAGAAGTGATGCAGTTGTCACTTTTCAAGATGAAAAATATTGTTTTGCCATATACAACGACATAGGGGATCATGAAATGGCTCTTCTCTTTGCCTTTATCCACCTCAAATAGCGTCATCTCTTGGCACTTTGTACCTCTTTCTCCTACCCATTTGTTTACACTGAACATGCAGAATATCCGTTTTCTTTATTTGCTTCTCTTTCCTTTAATCTTGCCTGTCGGTCTTTGGTTCTACAGCCCATTCGTTCTTACCTTGTTTCCTACAAACCTCATTTGCCTTCTTACCTCCAAGAGTAACCCTCCCCCTATCCCAGCCCTTTTCAGCACCTGGCTGTTATAGTGTTATAGGTTCCATATTGAAATTGCGCCATCTTATCACCAAACCAACCAGATTCGACAAACACAATGAATTACCAAATATTCCTGCAGAACACCCCACTGCAACCCAGTAAATTACTTAACAAAAATCGAGAAATTCCTTTGTTTCATTCAAACCGGGTTCCTGTCAATCTAAAAACAATGGCTAACAAACCTGAATGAACCATGAAACTGCGGGTGAGTTAAAGGCCTTGTTTTGGCTCATGAAGTACATGGTGAAATTTTGATTTTATTGATTTTATGGCAGTACTGATTAAGTATAAATTAATAACAATATACTGGATTTTTCACTCATAATCTGAATTCTAATACCACTGTATTAAGAATTCAAAACTCTTTATGTAAAGTTAAAGAAAAAACTGTCGAGACAAAGCATTTAAGTATTATTTGAAAAAATGTTAAAATAAAAATACAGAAAAAAGTCAATGAAAGAAAAGGAAAGGGCGTAACTTGATTTGTGAAAAGGATTACCAAGCAAAGATCTCACCAAAGAGTACGATATTCATAAAAATACGCTTTGGATCTGGTTTAAGAATAAGCATAAAATTCTACAAGTTAATGAACTGGTGTATCTGCTATAACGAAGGCTAAAAAGAGTTGAGTTTTAAAACATTTGATCGAGCAACATATCAATGTTTTATATCACAGAGATCACAAATTGTCCCTCTATTGGGTAACATGTAACAAACTTAAACAATTGACTTTTTGAAAAAATTTGAACATTACCAACTTTGAAACTTTAGGTGGATGATTAAGGGGATGGAAAGAAAAGTAAATGGATTGCCTGGTTGTTTATTACTTACCAAAAGTGTTGTTTTTCTTTGAAAAATCGCCTAACCTCTTTCCCCCCCCCCCTTTTTTTTGCCGGCATTTTCAATTTTTGAAATGTTGGAAGGGAGAACCACCCTGGAAATGAGTAGACCACTAAGGTAGACACAGTCCAGAAAATGAAACTATCATTGCAAGAAGTTTTGTTGTGATTTCCTTATATTTACTTTACTGGAGAAATGGGTACTTTTATTTTTATTTTTATATTCAAATAGCTGACTACTCACACAACAGAAAAGTTGTGTGAGTAGTCAGCTATTTGAAGAATGGTTCCGTGAATCAGACAAAAAGTTTTTGTATGAGGGACGGAATATTTTCTTATTGGTTGATTGAACACTCACATGTAGAAACTGTTAAAAGAATCAACCTTGTTTTTCTACGAAAAAAAGGGACTTCAGTAAAACAGCCAACCATTCGTAGCCTCAAAGCGAAGTATTGCATTACATTGATTTGCTTCATTAAAACACCATTGGACAATCAAAAACCAGTTCTCTTATTCAACAATCTTGATGGAATGCAAACTTTTACCAAGGGTTGGGATCAGGTATCAACTGCGACTGCAAATAATTGCTTCAAGAAGCTATTATTTGTGAAGCAACTCAGTTTCAAGCTACCAATGATAGTGTAGTCCTTTTTATTGGTCTAAAAGATTATCTTGACGAACGGAATTGCAAAAATCATTCTTTCATTTCTGTGGTTAAAGTGGGTGAGCGCGTTAGTTTTAATAGGGATGTGACATGCTTTTCAGCAATTTTATCGGATGACGACATCTGGAAGAATATTGGAAATAATTTTGAAAGACGATAATATCAATGGAATGACATAGCTAGCTTTAATGTGGTCTTTGATTTTTCTTTGAATTGATTAAATAGTGGAGAGATGACGTCAGCAGTTGATACGCTCTCGAGACGTGTAATGTTTAAAGAGGATGCTTACGTAAACTAAAAAAAGTATTCCCAGCTTGCAAAGTTGAAAAGTTAGTTGTTACAAGTTGTTAGCTAAGTAACAATAAGATAACTTATACATTATCTGGGCGTTCCTTTCTTCTTTTCAAGACGTTTAGATCAATTTTCGATAACTCAAAAATTCGATGATTCAAATTGGAATTTTCACTTGGGAGTTCGAATAATCGGATTTTTATTGCATTTGATATTGTTACAAAGAATGCAGTAAAGATTCGGTTATTCAAACATTTAGTTACCTGAATCGTTCGGATTCTTGAGTGAATTTTTTTATCCCGTTGGTACAATTTTTGAAATACAATATGAGTTAACTCTCTTCTTTGTTCAACGGCATTTAATGTTCAAGGAGGAGAAGGGGGAAAAGGATAAATAAAAACAATATCAAGAAAACGGAACCTTTGAACGCATAATTAATTGATAAAATGTGACCTCGATTATATATAAAGTGGATTATATATAAATTGCTGTTTCAGGTTTCACCTCTTTTATGGATAGAAATTTTCAATCATAGAAAANGAATGCAGTAAAGATTCGGTTATTCAAACATTTAGTTACCTGAATCGTTCGGATTCTTGAGTGAATTTTTTTATCCCGTTGGTACAATTTTTGAAATACAATATGAGTTAACTCTCTTCGTTGTTCAACGGCATTTAATGTTCAAGGAGGAGAAGGGGGAAAAGGATAAATAAAAACAATATCAAGAAAACGGAACCTTTGAACGCATAATTAATTGATAAAATGTGACCTCGATTATATATAAAGTGGATTATATATAAATTGCTGTTTTAGGTTTCACCTCTTTTTGTGGATAGAAATTTTCAATCATAGAAAAGTGGAAAATATGCGTGCTTTATGTTCGATTCGAATCAGTGCCTATCGCTAACATGACCTCATGCTTTACTGCCTGAGCTATCGTTTCTCATCTTAAACCAGTTCCTTTTTGTAACCATGTCTTTCACTTAAGTGCGTCATTTGTATCCCTAGGTTCCTATAACTGGAAATCTCATCCCAATGACTCATATAGGGCTGAGCGTCCCACAAAACAACGACTTCGTTTCCAAGGTCAGGTCAACTGATCTTAGCATAAATGGATGGCAAGTTGATTGTAAAAGTAATCTAAAATATATGGGCAGAGGTTGAAATGGTAGAAAAATGGTAAATATGTGCCGAACGAACTGGATTCGGACCGAAGCCCAGAGGTATCATGGTCACATGCTCTAACACGTAACCTATCAGGACTCGTTCTACACCCCATAGTTTTTAGAACCACATATTTCACTTTCACAAATATTAAATTATTTTTACAAATTATCAACTCAACTAAAATTGCGATGTGTCTCTAATATAAAAGTTTTGAAGTTTTTTTAAAAAAAATTTCTTATTTCAACTGTGTTTTTAAATCTAACAAGGACAAACACAATCATTTCTTTAATGAAAACGCCTGTTGGTTTTAATTATCCTTACTCATAGTTTATATTGGCTGCTAATAAGATATTTTAGAAATTAGGATTTAGTATTAATATAGATAATTCATCCTAAGGTTTGCAACAAGCTAGCTTCAAGGAGCACCGATTATTATTATATGCGAGGAATTTGCTTGCAAATCTCGATGGTCCGGGATCTGGTTACCTAAAAATCATCAAAAACAGTAACGGCTCCTAATATGAATATGATTAGTTTATTGTTAGTTGGAGGTTAACAGAAACCGAAATAAAAAGTATGTAACATTCAACTCTCCACTGTTTTACATACGCATACACATACACTACTGGTGCAATAAAAACTGCTTCCACTCTATTCGTCTCCCTTTTAAACGAAGCTTTCCAATTCTACTTGAACATTATTTTATTGCAATAAAATGGCGTACAATAGCTAAAACGCTACGCGAAACACTATAAAAAGGTATATTGCTACGAAATTTCGAAAATTAAAGTTGTTACCAGGATGGGCATTCTTGACAAAGTATATCATAATGCCAAAGTTAGTGGAAGAAAAGCAACGAGCCCCTCCTTAGGTCAAGACTTATCAGCATTCTTTCTGACGTGGCAGAGAAGTGTAATATGGGATTCGAGATGGATCTCAACGAACGAAGACTGTGTTGTAATAAGCAATAGCCTATTTTGACTAAAGCTGAATTATTTCAGGAAAGGATGTCTGCAGGTGAGTAACTATAATTAAATGCAAGCGTATTAAGAGATTAGAAAATGAAGCAACAACGTTAAAGAGCATGTTTATAATGAGTAAGAGCAGATTTTTAACAGATGTCTAATTATTCAACAGATATTCAATATGTTTAAGAAGTTTCATCTGTGAGTTTAAGACCATCGTTTTTCTTGTATGTGAGAACGTGATTTAAATTTTGTTACTAATCTATTCGCGACAGAAGGGTCTTGGAGAGTAACGATCAATAATACGGAAAGCTTTTTTACGTCGTAACACCAAAGGGTCAGTTCATTTAACCGTTATCAATAGGCTTTTGACTAATACTTTAAATTATTTCCTTTAGGGTGAAACAGCACATAATACCCCATCCACTGCTAACATTGGATTGTAGAAAAAGGTTGGTCATAGCATTAAAAGTGGATATTGCATAGTCTTATCAGCCGGACTCATACTTGAAGATCCTAGTACTCTAATACTTGCAATAGAAGCCAAGTAATAGAACAACACCTTACCATGCGAAAGGTTTCGTATTTGATCCTCACCCAACTCACTGGATGTATTGTGTCTAATTTGTTTCTCGTCTGAAGTACCAAACTACAGAGTGTGTACGTACATTCAGAGATTAGAAGTGAGCAAAATTAACAGATAGAAACTATGATAAAGTATGGAAGATCGAAAAATAAGTAATCCCAGTAAACTAAAGTGGCTTCTGGCTTTGATAGTAATGAACCTCATTAAAACTAGTCAAATTCTTATTGTAGACGTACCACTTACTCTAACTTTGAAATATTCAAAGTTCATACCTTTGAAGACTTCTTCGATATCTTCTTTTTCTGGCACCACTTTATATTCACTTGTGCAAATAGAATGTACAGAACTTTCTTTTAGGTCTGTTTTCTTCATTTTCCCCCGAACCAATTACAGTAAGCCAGAATGACCAAAAACAGCTATTTAAACTAGAGTACAAAAACAAAGTAAATATATTGTCAGCTGAGATTCGGAAGTAAAGTCTGAATAATATAATTTTTACGATATTTACTCTAAATATTTTAAGCGGCTTAAGTTACACTATTAGTTAAGCTACCGTTTTGGATTGCAAAATTTTGCAATATTTTCAAACAATTTTCGCAACTACTTTTCCATCATCAATATTGAAATGTTAATGTTACCCTCAAACAAATATGCTTTTCACACCTACGTAAGGCATCACACCTTCAAATAGGCAATCCAAAGAAGAAGCTGTTATTTATTGCAGTTCCTAGGATCACGTCGGCCTGGCTAGCGCTTTGTTTAACACTTTGAGATTGCTGCAAAACAAATACTTTATTTGAAGAGAGAGCCAGATGTTACATTTTGATTTTGATTAAATCGTTCGAAGAATCAAATTTCTTCCTACAACAAATAAAAAGCCACATTAACACATTAAAGAACTTTCGATTGTGAAAGTTTTGAAGTAACCACATCTAGTTAAGAGGATTAAAGATGGCCGCAGGAACACTTTCATTCCTTGTCAGGTAAGTATGAATGGATTTAGTTGTTGACGCGCCAAAACTCTTCGGATAAATGTCTAAATAAAAATCCAATAAATTTTGGATTTTAGCGCAATGTCGACAAACGACAGAAGGAGTATTTGATGATGGTGATGGTGACATCTAGTATAAGAAGCTTTTGCGGGGACAGAAAACCCCCAGAAAGTTTAGTTTCTTCAGTTGGTAGGCAAATTGTCCAGGCAAAAGTGACATCAGTAAAAAAGGACTATGTCTTGGTGATACTCGTATCAAATGTTAGTATTCCACTCTTGTCAGTTTCAAATTTCGGAAAGAGAGGTCTGTGAAATCGCGAGTCTAACATTGTTCAAACAATTGTGCTTTGTGTCGTTTTATCTTCAGTTCAAATAAAACATTATCTTACATTGACAGACTGAAATAATATGGTTCCCAAAATTGAAGCAAGATGAATTTGACTACTATCTTTAAGGCAAAAAAAAAAAGACAGGAAGCAAGGTGCTTAAGAAATAATGGTGAAATGAATCTGATATGTTGCTTTAGACGTCGGAGAGAAAAGAAGAATACTTCGGAGACCTGCGCCAAACCCAGCTGAGGCATTATTCACAACACATTTCTTTGTAGCATAACCAGAGATGACAAGGGATGGTTGTAATTGGAGTTGTTTGATAGATCTCCCACCACCTTCCTGACTCGAAGTTTTTTACAAAGTTTAATTCATCTTCTCCATTATTCAATTCAACCTCAAAATTTTTAATTTTGTCGACATTATTATCTGTTAGTTAATGCAGAGATTTAATCCCATTGTGAAAAAACAAACCATTGACCTGTGAATCACAAATTTCTTGTCTGATTCATGGAACTATAACACTGATGAACACCCTACACTGTCAAATTCATCTCTCTACGTTTTAAGTGCAACTGAGCAATGTTCTTATCATTTACCTTACTGTATGAAAAAAAAGTTTAAGAGTTGACTTAAGAAAATATTCGTGCTATCAATCTCATATTCTCGTGAAACAATGATGTTACCAGCTGAGCTGGAGAAACGTAGAATGAAAAGAGAAAGGAGATAATACAGAAAGATACTATGCATAAGATACACTGAAAACGTAAGAAACAGAAAAGTGCTAAGAAGAATTGAACAAACATATGGACCATATGAAGACTTATTAACAACAGTCGAGAAATGCAAGCTTAAATGACATACTACGGTCTCTCGAAAAAATGGTCTTTCAAAGGTTTTATAAAAAGCAATTGCTCTTAGTAAAAAATAAAGAGGAAGCCAAAGAGAAAAATTGCACAGATAACACCAGAGTGGACTAGAATGGGCTTTGATAAAACAAAGAAAATGGAACATAATCGTATTAAGAAAACATGGACTCAGCGACGTCAGTGTTTACTAACATTACAGACTTTTTGACGAACGCCCACTCCTTACCAAAAAATAGATTTACCACTTTCTTGTATTACCTTCAGCACGATAATCATGTAATTTGTCATATTCTTTGTGGGTTTTACAATATAGAGTAATTTTGTAAAGTAACAACCACAGAAAAACAACACTATAAGCAAATGATGCCAAACGGCGAAAAAACTGATGCCAAACGGCGAAAAAACTGCTTGAAACTATTCTCTCTTGAGTACAGTGAATTTTGTTGTTGAGACTGGTTTTCTTTGGCTTATCATAGTTGGAAGTTATATTTCTAAATGAAGTTCTTAAAAAGAAATCTTCCAAATTTCGTGACATATTCTTGTTTATTTTGAACTTTTGACTTTGCCTGCTTCAGTAGTAAGGCAGGATGTAATATAGTAAAAGGAAGGAAGGATGGGGTTAGTATGCTTCACCATACACACCATACACACTGTTGGAATTGTAGCATTTCAGTGTTACAATTTTGATGCCGCATTGATGCAGGATTTTTGGAGATTGGAGAATATTTAGAGAAATTTTAAAATAAATGTCCTATTACTGGCCTGTTTGAAGGCTTTTGTAAATAGTTTTCGATATTTTTTAGTTGGATATGTCANTTGAGTACAGTGAATTTTGTTGTTGAGACTGGTTTTCTTTGGCTTATCATAGTTGGAAGTTATATTTCTAAATGAAGTTCTTAAAAAGAAATCTTCCAAATTTCGTGACATATTCTTGTTTATTTTGAACTTTTGACTTTGCCTGCTTCAGTAGTAAGGCAGGATGTAATATAGTAAAAGGAAGGAAGGATGGGGTTAGTATGCTTCACCATACACACCATACACACTGTTGGAATTGTAGCATTTCAGTGTTACAATTTTGATGCCGCATTGATGAAGGATTTTTGGAGATTGGAGAATATTTTTTAGTTGGATATGTCAGTTCTTGCTACTGGGAGTGTTTTTTCAATGACAAACATTTCTCGTTTAAGAAGAGAATGGTCGTCTTGTTTGATAACTAGAACAGCATTCTGTAGTCTTTTATATATTAAGGAGGACTTTGCATACCTTATTGGATATCTGTTGGATTAAAAACCTTTCCGAACACCATGGAGATGTTAAGCATATCAATACTTCGCCAGGTATGACCATTTCTTTTCGGAACACTGGAGAATCCGGCTGTGGTCATTAAGAATCAGTGCAGTATTTTTTACACCATATTGTCAGGTCCAATCCTCCTTGCTCCACAGCAAATCAGCAGGATGTTTTTGCAAGAGGTTTAAGATTCCTTTCCCATTAAAAGCTAAAAATGACTTTTTCAACAATTTAGAATATTTTAGTTTTGATTGAAAAGGTAGTAAATGTGTTTTCACATGGCAAAGTTATTAAGTAGAAGAGCTCTGCCACGACGTGAACTTGGATTGTTTGAACATAGGTGTAACTTGGTTTTCAGTTTTCTAATCATTTGGTGTATGTAGGCTACAATTCCTGTTGAGTCTCCGAATAGAATTTCAAGTCGCAGACGTGACCCACTGTGTGGTAAGATGGTGCATTTCTCTATTCTCTACAGAGTCCACTGCAAAGTCCTTGGTCTCTGTTAGATTAACTATTGCCCAACTGGGCTTTATATAAATTGAAACAATGTTCAGCATAGCACCAAGGGATTTTTTATCGCTGAGGAATGAGGTGAAGACCTCTCCGTGACAGCTCTGTATTTTTAGGCCTTTACATTGTTTGGATTTGAAACTTGTGTTGGCATGTATCTTAGCTGCGAGACAGTAAAGCAAGGGCGAAAGAACCAATCTGTCTCACTGCTCTGGAGGGAAAAAAAAGGGTCTGAACTGTGCCCATTCTTGATACTACTGTTTCCACATCGGTATACATGGATGTCACCCACTGACAAAATACCAGACCAGGGTTTATTTTCCGCCTGCAGTACGTTACGGTGTCCCGTGCAAACTCCGAATTGTCGAAAATAGAACGACCAGAAACATTTCGTGCCCGATCTTTACGGAAGTTCTCATGGATAAAGAGTTGAGGTCGTATTGAGCATATTTTAGTAAATATTTTGTAATCAAAGTTTAGGGGAGATAAGTCTCCAGGTAGCGAGATTCATTTTGTCACTCTTTTTGTATATAGGGAGTAACAAAGCTAATTTCCTTAATGATGAACAATGCCCTATTTAAAAGGAAAATGTGAAAATATCTCTAAGTGAATGGGTTAGGAGATCCCAGAATTGTAAGTAGGATTTGGTAGAAAACACGTCAACATCTGGGGTTTTACGTAGTTTTGTTACTTTTATTTCCTTGTTGCATTATTTAAGGTTAGCGACACCTCTAGTAGGTCTCTAGAGGTATCCTGCAGAGTTATATGGAATTAAGAAAGGAATTGGTTTTGACCTAAACCTTCCGTTTGGCAAGAAGCATAAAGATTTTGTAAAAACTAGGTGTATGAGCTAGAATAGTCTTCCCGCAAGTAAGGATGTTTTGGTAATCTTTGAGACGAGTAATTGTTTCTATCTTTCCTTTTATTTTCTCAAGTGAGAAGAAATAATTTGTGGGCTACTCATTACAGGTTATGAAACCCTCCCAACATGTGAGTCTATCTCCATCCAAAGTAAGGAGATCTAACTGCATTAATTGCTCCTATTGGTGGCAAATGATTTCTAGTCTCCCTAGAATTAAGGTACATAGAAAGTACATACATTCTCTGTAGTAAAAGATTATTGTAGAACGTTATGTAGGGTTTTCAATGATTGAGCACTTTTAAGGGATTTTCCTTTGGTCACGTATTTAGAGAAAAAACTACAAATATGTTTCAGCCTCCGTTTTGCCATGTTCCATCAGACTTAAAGATTCGGAAAATCAGCCTGTCTTGAAAGGTGAAGACCCTAAAACAGTAAATTTTGCATTGAAACTAGTATTATGAAATGGGTTGTATTCAGACTCCAGTACCCTGGTCCTGAGCTAGAAACACACTGATTATCGTGGGATAGTGATCATATCCAAAAATACCTACGTGTTATATCTCATTTTCGTTAATAGTTATCGGGTATTTTATCTGATGTAAGTTTATCGTCTTCTCTCATTTCTCTTTCTCCATTGTAATTGAAGCCTTTACAGTGAAACTTTCTACTTTATAATTGAAACCTTTACATTTCGTACATTGAAACTTTCTGCATCAGACTGGGACAAATACACAGAGATCTTCTGCTTAGGGTATTGAATATAATACAGAGCTGGCTGTTTTCACAAGGAAAAAACACCTGTTAAGGAGATTCCCCTTTATATTGACATAAAATACAAACACTTTTGCCGCATAATTGCAACACAAACACATAGCACGTGCCTCGCCATTCATAGAAGATTATCAATTTTTTAAAAAAGTTCATTTCTTCGCAAAAAATGGGGGGCTAAAGCCCCCAGCCCCACGGCTCACCCGGCCCTGAAACTTACATTATTCTGAGACTGAAATACAAAATGGGGAAGCAAAGACAAAACATCATCGAAAACTGGAAATGCCAAACAAAGTCAAGCCACGATTGTCAACAAAACGCGACAGAATTTTTTTTGTTTTGTTTTGTTTTGACGTCATTTTCCCCCAGTAACTGGAGCTCAGACGGTGTCCTTCAGAGTGACTTGGATTTAGCATTGAGGAATTATTAAAACGTGACAATTATTAAAAGAGCTTAATAAAGGGAAATAATAATTTTTTCCACATTGACTTCAATCTGTTTATTGTATTTATAGTCTCATCTATAAATCACCCAATATAACCAATAATACCAACTACATGATTTGCTGTAATTCTCCTTTCCAGGCAGAAGGGGAAGAGGAACCAGTTTGATCCACGAAGGGATCAGGCTTTTTTATTTTTGAGTTCCTGACAACAGTTCAAAGAAACCAGCTTTTGATTTAACAATTTTAACTACAGAACATGTAACCAATCATTCTCTTTCTCACTTATGCCACTTTGATTTCTCATTAGATGACCGTAGTCAATTTTGTCATCAACTGGGGCATGTTTCATCTTGCCCCACTTAATTTAACTCTATTTGAAAACGGAGGCTGCCAGCTTAGTTATTTGGAATGGACCTGCTGCCTATATGGAGGGTTCAGTGCCAGAACCCAGTATATAGCATTTTTGGTGTTTTTTACTTTTTGGTGTCAGATGATAGATACTATCATTGTCTTTCATGTGAACAACTTCATTTAATCCAGTAACCAACATTTATTTATTAATTGGAACCGAAATCAAGTACTGAATTTTGTGTATAAGTCACTCCAGGCAAAACGCTTAAACCGTTCTCCTGTAAAATTAGCTAAAAACAAGATACTTGGTTGTGGCACTGAACCCTTGATATGTTCTTAAAATTCTGTACGTAGAACCCAGAGCAAAATATAAAGTATCCCAGTCGTTCATTTATACATTATCGCAAGGTAAACTGGAGAATTTTTGATCGAGTATATTAAGAATGTAGTTTGATCAAGTTCATAGACGCTTTTATAAACCAATTTGAACAACGTTGATTATCTTTTGGAACGACATTTCCATTGTCTGCCTTGAGAGAAGCTTCAAATAAAAAGCCTACGCCTTCATCACTTGAAGGATATTTCCATCAAATAGTCTGTCAGAACAAAACGTCGTGCATTTGATTCAAGTTTTGGATTGAGATGAAGACTTGGCTAGAGATCAGTATGTATAAAATATCTCTATTTTGTTTACCCTTATGTTATTTGGAGAAGGACAGTGTTTTGCTGAAAATTGAATGATAGATTTGCAATCTGAGGGCATCGTTTACCAGCTCAACAACGTAACAAAAAAGTAGATAAAAATAGCTATAATTTAACTGAAAAAATAAATTGTACCGTTTTATCATCAATTCCGTGGGACTCACGAACTGGCCCTTCAAGGGCATGGCAAAAGTAAGAATTCACATAAGCAAGGTATGCTTCGAAGGCTCATTGGGTTGATTTTGCTATTAACGCCAACTTGTTGAACATCTCCAAAATTCTTTAGTTTTTCAAGGCACAAGCTGTGAAATTCAAAATGAATTATTAGACGGCATATTTGCTGTAAATAAAGGAAGGCTGCACAAACATATTCAAGCAAGTCCATTTGTCTGTACTGAGCCCGGCGATACAACGGATATTTCTTGCATCTCACAACTTGTGTTGATTATTGGATTTACAAATGTACTGGCAATGCAATCAACACATCCCAAACATATTTCAGAACTACATTATTTTAACAATCAAGTTATAAACAAGTTTTCAACGTTTAAAAATAGAACTTAAAAATAAACTTTCTTTTCAAGAATTGATTTAAGCTGGTCCTCACCTTTTACGTGTCCATTCACTGTCGTAAACGTACTTTTGCTTATTACGTTATCACGATAAATCGTAGCAGGGAAGTCAATGTCGATTGAACATGGTGTTTCAAGTGTGTGTGACCTGAAACAAACACTCCTTTATGTAATGCATCATGAATATTAAAAAAATGGTTCAGTGAATTTGAAGACATCAAAAAACACGGACTGTCTTCATCAATAATCAATGACATCCTTATGCTGACATGTCTCACCAACAACAAAATTATGACTGTCATGGCCACTGTCATCTGCAAAGGTAGAAAGCTGCAGGTATGCAAATCTTAGCTTGTGGAATATTTTGGTAGTCAACTGGCTGTGTGTGAATTTGGCTGCATAAGATTTGAGTTTTACTACTAACTTCAATTTCAGTCTGATATATCTTGGTAAGATAATGACTTAATGTTACTTTTCTACCTTCCAGAGTACAACTTGAAAATGGAAAGAGGTCAGTTTATTTTTATCTTTTATTCTTTAACACTGCTTTTGTTTAAACCAACGCTAGGATTAATATTTCTCGTCTTTCACGTTTAATATATTGAGTCAGGTACGGTATTATGTGGTAACATTTTATAAATATATGTTGCATTGCCATGCGGGAAATGAAAAAACGTGAAGGTGTGTGAGTACAGGTCAGTGAAAACAGATTGCTCGTGGCCAATTTCTAACACAAGTTTAGTTCTGACAAGCCTTTAATTTATGACTCGTAAAAATAGTTTTTAATAACTGTGGCATGCTAATTTGATTTGAGATACGTGCATACAATATTAACATAACCAGAAATCATGTCAGGGATAATTCGTTTAAGGGTTTCCACGAAATCACATTAAAACCTAAATAAGTGACCAAAATAACTGAAGAAAATGAACGTGAACATCTTATTAAAAAAAACAAAGAATTAAAAGAAAACTTACTGTACCTGTATATAGCCAAAATTTAAAACACAGTGGTGGTTGTTCTGACCCAGTATTGGTGGATTTGTCCACAAAGGTTCCCTTGACTGAAGAGTAAAAATACAACGAAGAAGAGTGAACCATTTCTAAATGTGACGTACCACCTTGGCTTGACTTTTGCTTTTATTTCTTTACCGCAAAATATCACAACAGCAACCATAAACAACCTGCTCAATTCTTATTGATTGAATACTTTAAGCCAATAAAGGCAATCACTCATGATACTCTCCCATTTCATGCGAGGTTAAGAATTCCCTGTGGTTCAGACAGAAACTGGAGTAATTTGGGGGGCAAATTTCCCATAAAGCAAACAAACCTTGGTTTTCTGACGCTTCTACTAACTTATGAAAAAGTACTTCCTAGGTCCTTTTTAATAGTCTGACATTTAAGTAGTAATGCACACAAAAATCCACCTGGGAGACATTTATAGTGAATGGGGTATGGAGAGTGGCGCTTCCCGAAATTGACTTCAAAATTGTGTTTAAAGGCAATAAGTGACCGTCCACAAATTTAAGATTTTGAGCAGTAAAAATTAGAATTTTTGTGCAGAATAAATCATCAAGAGACGTGATTAATGACGAATTTTGGTATGAAATCCAGTTTCCATTTGACAAATATGTTCCATGGTGAGCTATTAATTACTCAAAAAAATATTGAAATTGGGTATGGGAACCTCCTAGTACGTTCCCCCAAAATTTGAGGGTTAAAAGGGGTCAGATACCCACCTTGCTAAATATTTTGTCATGTGACTCCTCGGGGTCATATTTGTAACTAACTTAGTATAATAATGGGGTGTTCACGGTCAAGGAATGCAATGGAACCACTTGCACGAAAATTCTAAAATTAGAAATGGCGGTTATAAGCTTTTTTTTATTATTCAGTCTAATGATTGATATTCATTTTCAAAATATACGTATAAAACGTGTAAGCACTTTATTTCTTGTGAAGTGAATCTCAAGTTGTGCAAAGCATTCTTAACAAAAAGTGTTAATTTCACTACCTGTCAATATACGCAGGGCTCCATTTTGATTATCCGCAGTGACGCTGATCTTACACCTGACATTACCGACGTAAAATGTTAGACTAGTCGCATAGGTGTATATGAAAGATTGTGATGCTCCCTTTTCGGTCTGAAAACATCATTGACATTTGGGAGAGAACGAAATGTCTCACAAACAAAATCAACCATCTCTTTCCTTTAGTCTAAGTGGCAATTGTTGAATGCTCGATGAACTTTTTTATTTCTTTGTTTGTGGTGAAGGCTCCACCATACTCCTTAACAGTTTCTAAGTCAATGTTTTTTCGTCTAGCTACCGATGTATTAGCCACTTCTTTTGCTTCAAGTCCTTGTTGCATTAGTTCTTCTAGGCACTCATTCAATTGCCACAAAATTACTGGAATCCTTCCACCCCTGCTTACATGCTTTATGTATCCTTTAAGAGCTCTTCGTGGGGGTTAACAATTAAATTCAATGATTTGGATTTAACATTGGCCCCTGATGCTGCCGATAGCTGTTTAATACCACGTTTGCGTCAGCTCGTAACGTATGAGGCTTACAACCCGTTTTGCACTTAAATTACGAGCAGGCTCCTTTTCTAATTTTTCCAAGGCCAGATTTTCTATGGAAAGCTTTAAAAGCTGATCGGCTCATCTGTTTTTCCTGCGCCTACGATGTTTTCCTTTGTCATATGAAACTAACGGCTGATTGCGGCAGAAGCAAAGTCAAGATCTGTATTGTTTTGTCCTGCATGACGTTAATAATTATTTCCAGATCTCTTCATTTCATTTTCACCAGGAGTGCTGCTGGATCAACATTATAGAGATGATAGTACAGTTGTTTTAACGATGGATTTAATTTCAAAAACTTGCTGACATCAAAGTAGTGAAACAGAGAAAAGGCCAATGAACTAAAAATTAAGAAGAGTACCACTGCGAAACAATGCCTTAAAAACTCGAGATTCACAAAAAGTCTTAGAATACATGTCAATTGGCTCTCTACATTCCGGCATTTTTCCCCAAGTCTGAAACATCTTAGTGATGTAGGGTAATCATGAATGTGCTGTGAGTCTATTGTAATTCTCATATTTCAATGGGACTGATTTGTTTTATTTTGGCCAATATGTGGATCACGTTCCCTCAACTTATTCTAGGTGTTATGATAAAAGTCATGATTTATCACCCTTGCGATAGGGTCTAATGCGCTTGTCCACTAGCAGTAGAAGAATTACTTACAATCACCAGAAATCGCAAATAAATTTTGCATTCCCAACTGATGTTTTAACTTCTTCCCAATACTCAGTAGTGATCCTGTTAAACATGAAGAAGGAGCTCGCACTACAGAAAAGATGTAAAAACTTTGGAGTACTATTGTGGTGTTATATGTCTAACAATGTCTCAGGGTCATCATTAAAATTATTAACCTTTATCTTATATGATGCAATTTTCAGGCTCTCCTTTGCTTGGACCGATAATTCCTTAAATTTGTTCTTGGTATTTTGAATTCCGATGATAAAAATATTGATTTTGAGCCATTGCTCATCCTGAATATGTAATAATATCAAAGAAGCTGCCTTATTTGTTCGTTGAGACCGTACTCTAATAGATTAAAAAAGATAAAGTATGTTTTTGACAGTTTGTTTCTCTGTGGGAAGAATTGTATAAGAGACTCAGATGCGTTGGAGAGCGTCCAGAGGTTTTCGAACCCCTTACCTAGTGTGCTACATCGTAATTTTCAATTTTAGTCCATTTTACTTCGTTGTGTTGTTTTGACGGCTAGTTCCTCGATGCGCCTAGTCACAGTTTTAGTCCAACAAAGGCACATGTACTATCTTTTTAACAGCAGTCTCTCCAAGTTTTTACGGCAAATGTCTTTATTGGAGGGCAAAATGAATTCTTCACCGATAGTGAATAAGCCATAGCAACAAGGTTAGCAACCAATTATTATGCTCTCAGTGCATTCTCCATTATTGATGTGATAGCCCTCAGAAAGTTCTTCTGTCTTTCGGGTTTCCAGTTTTTTTCTTTCAAAATACTGAAGAGCTTGTCTTTTATTCCAGTGTGCTTGCTGTGGGAAAGAAGTTTTGAAAGTTTTCTTGCCTCAGTAGAGTGCTGGTTCCGCAAACTATTTAGAGTGAGGTTGGTGTGTGTGAATCACCTGTTGCGATAAATCCATATTTTAAGTAGGACTTATGGTATTGTCTGTTAAAAGCTTTCTGTTTCTTTGTTTGTTGAAGGCTCTTCTTCTGCCTCTTAACTGTGTCTTTTCCCATTTGAAGAAAAACTTCCTAACGACATCTGTTTCGTACTCATTTTTGTTAATTTGTGAGTTAAATTTCGGCGCTCAAGTGACCGAGACGTAACCTGGAATATTAAGGAGAACAAAAAAATCTTCAGATTCAGATAGTTAATAAAATGGAAATAATTAACCCTTTACCATTTAAAAGACCTGGTGGTTTACGCAACGTTACATTTAAATTGCCCTCGGATTGATAAAGGATTAAAAAAAATTTGTGCAGCTTGGTGCAAATTTATCCACTGACTGGTACCCGTACGTGGCCTGGGGGTTGGGAATCGCTGTCCCAAATATTAGATAAAAAAGAATTCAGCTTAAAATACAGAAGGAAAAGGGTATTTCCATTATATGATCTTAGTGAAAGGACTGAATGACCCCAAAGATCCTTCTACCAATACCACAACCAAAACATTTGTGAAGCAAGCCAGCATGACACACCCTTTGAACTGCCTGACAATTGTCCAGAGCTATACCATGTCCTTCTCCAGACCTATCCATACTTCTATAAATATATTCCATGATAACTGCCAAAAGACTGGTAGTAGAGGAAGATCTCCTCACTCCGTATTGAACATCAATAAAAAGACCTAGCCTCTGCAAAAAGCTGGTGTTCCGTAAATCACGGTGTTTGTAAGAAGCTGGATGCGGCATTAGATCTAGTCTGGAGACAAACATCCCGGGAAATAGGAACATAAGACAGCCTTTTACTCCAAAGCTATCTGTTAAACACCTTGGAAAGGCTGAGAAGTCATGACATCACCCAGTTGGGATTAACAGCAGGGTAGCGGATGACAAGTGTAGGGGGGAATGGAGTCCGACTTTTCAAAAGGCAAGGACTACTAGCTAATCGTTCGTATGGACCCCAGAGAAAATGGAGCGTGCCGCGCTTAAGATAACAACGGTAAGCTACTTCAGCGTATTGGCAAGAATAATTTATACATGCGTTTCGAGAGTAACTTAGAGAAGAGACTGGCAAAGAAGAAAACTAGATACCACATCGCACCCAGCTAGGAAAGGCAAAGCTTTTCAGGGTGTCATCATGCAATACCTTCACGAGACATGAAAAACACATCCTGGAATGCAGAAGCAATGCCTGTAAAAGAAAAAGCTGGAAAACGTCAAGAGGGAAATAAAAGTTAATGGCCTAGTTATAGTTGGGATCTTCGAAGTCAAATAAGGCAAGTAATTTGCTGAGAGGCTACAAAATGATATAATCAGCGCAAAATGAAATCTAGAGAGCCGCAACTATGTTGCTGGATACGCAGTAATGACCGAATGGCAAAATCAATTGCTTGTCATGAGAAAGTTCCCCGTTTCGAACCTCAGCCATGGTCCTGTAAGTACTGGTTCGAGTTGATTTCTCTATTACAAGTGGAATATTAATGTTTTCAAAGATAGAATTAAAAGAAGCACTCCCACTTCCTCCCATCTAAAAAAAAATGATAGGATAATGAAAAGGAAAATGACGCTATGCACAACTATGGCTAACTAACTAAGAGTTAAAGATAAAGACATAGCAAAAAACGTCATCAGTGTGATGACTAGAAGCGATCGGCTTATCTTAGTCAAGCTCAAAGTAGACTCGCCAGATATAGTAATGATAAAAGTTTATATACCAACATTAGATTATGATGGTGAAGATAGAGGTGACGTTGTGGTGTTTGACGAAATTGAGGAGTTGGTTGAGATTAAAGCATCACATTGCGATCGTACCATTATAATGGGTGACTTTAATGCGTTGGTAGATAAAGACCCACAAGGAAATGTTCTTGGTTTATGTCGCGTGCGAAAAAAGGAGAAAGCACTTCAAAAAACAAAAAATAAAGGACTGAAAGAAGTACGTTTGAGAAAATCCATTGAAACGGGTCTGAAGAAAACATGAAAAGAACTAAGCGACCAGAGAACGCCGAAGAAAAAAATATTATATCGAAAAAGTGTGCACGGTGTCGCTGAAAGAAGTTTAGGAATGCTCAACTTCAAAATGCTTCATAAATCCTGGATCACAGATAAAAAGGCTAAAGAGATGGATGAAATGCGTAAATGGAAGAAGCCTTACACAAAAAGGGTACCGTCATCTCTTACTTTCTGAAGTGTGCAGAGCTTGCACTTTCCCACTTTATGGTTTTAATAGTAATTGATTAAGTTTATTTATGCAATCTCAAGCTAGGGATAGGAATTAAGTCCTTCGGTTAGGTAGTAACGGAGTCCACTGTTACTGGTGTATTGCAATAAGAGATAAAAGCGATGCATTGAATTCCTTTCAATTCTGGGAAACTACACTCTACGTTGCTAACATCTAGACCAATGCTTAACATCCTGTCTCATTGACATTTTTTGGGGATATAAAGGTCATTTTTTCCCAGTAACTGGGTAGTAACAGAGTCTCAGACGGTGCCCTTCATAGGGACTTGGATTGAAGTACCAAAGTCGTCCGCTTGGGAAATCGAACCCGGAACCCTTGGTTACTGTCCAGTTACACTAACCATTAAGCAACGGCTCCTCTGTCCTGATTCATTGACATTATGAGTGAATATTTAGATAGATCCGAGCTGAATTGATAACTATTGAAAATGTTTCCATTTTTCTGCCCCATCCCCCCTTTTTTTGCACCTGTTCGCAGGCAAGTACCCCCAATGCAAACGTACGTTACACTTTTTTGACCGTCGTTGGTAGTTGCTATTTTGATAAATAACTTGAAAATTATGTCATTGATTCTTCTTTTATAAAAGCTCACATACTTACATTCGAAAAGAAAAAAATTGACGCCAGGCTATTGTTATGAGAAATGAAAGCAATTATAATTAGATACAAACCGAATACAAACAAAAGCAATTCCATATAAACCAACAATAAATGTGTCAAAACAGATAAGAATAATTACATCTGCACACCTGTCTTTCGTTGCCACTACTTTGTAAAAACTGTAAGCACAAATGTTTTTAAATGTGAACATTCTCACCTTGTGAACCCCACTCCTCCTGTTCGCTTTTGTTCGCTTTTTAAAATTCCCTCCTCCGCCTTCAGTGCGAACGTAGTAAATGGATGGCCCCATAACACAGATATCAGTTGCGCACAAGAACAGATTTCTTTCCAAGACATCAATATAAAATTTCACAAGCAGACCAGGTTTTATGATTGCACCTTAATGGTAACCCTGCCCAGACAGTAAAGGCCTGGTAGTCAATACCGTCTATGAAGAGCATGCCAGTCTCGTACAACAAATATTCATGCACACCATACTCATTTTCTTGATAACATTAACACTCAATTGGGTTGCAGGAATAATAATCCTTTTTTCTTTCACCATAGTAAGCACAGAACTGGACAATATCTTCAGGATTTGATCAGTGACAACACTGACCTGCATGTCGAAGATTGCTGAATACTAAAATAATTTTTTTTTATTTCAGATCGCTTATTCTATGAAGGTTACTGAGAGTGCTTAATCAAGAATGGAACGTCGCAAATGCATTAATTCTTCAGATAATTTCTGTTACATCTGTGTAGTTTTTACACCTGAAACCTTGAAAAAATCTATCACAAAAAATGTTAAAAAGGCCTACAAACTATACTTTAAATGCCCTGTTGGTGATCAAGGCAAGAAATGGGCACCTCACATTGCATGTAAACCCTATGTGAATCATTTGAATGAATAAATGCATGGCAAACGGCCTTCTGGTATGCCTTTTGCTGTACCAATGGTTTGGCGTGAACCAAAAGATCATTCTTCTGACTGCTACTTCTGCCTCACTAATACCAAAGGTTATTCTGTGAAAACTCGATTTAAGATTAAGTATCCAGATGTGCCATCTGCTCACAGACTAGTTCCTCATAGTCCTGAGTTACCAGTTCCCAAACCTCCATTAGGTAGCCAAAGTGAGTCAGAATCTAGTAAAGATGGTGAATGCATGGATACTGACTTTCAAGATGTAGAGAGCAAGGAGCCCGATCTTATTAGTCAAGAAGAGTTGCATGACCTTGTAAGAGACCTTAATCTACCCAAAGAGAAAAGTGAACTACTAGGATCCAGACTCAACCAATGGAATTTGCTGCAAGAAGGAGTTCACACTACCCCTTTACGCCAAAGGCATGAGAAGCTCTCACAGTATTTCAAAATGAAATGCAAACTTTGTTACTGCTATGATATTGTATCACTAATGGAACATCTTTGTAAGTCTCATGCTTATGAAAAAGATGAGTGGAGGTTATTTATTGATTCTGGAAAGGATACATTGAAGGCAGTCCTTCTCCATAATGGTAACGAATTACCTTCTGTTCCAATTGCTCACGCCCATGGAATGAGTGAAAGTTATGAAACTATGAAGACACTGTTGTCTGCAGTTGACTATAAGATCCATCAATGGAACATCTGTGGAGACCTAAAGGTAATCTCTTTGCTTCTTGGATTGCAACAAGGCTACACAAAGCACATGTGTTTCCTTTGTCTATGGGATAGCAGATCAGACACTAAACATTATATACAAAGGGATTGGCCAGAGAGACCAAAAGACTTAGTTGGGAAGTTTAACTGTCTTAACAAAAGTCTTGTTGACCCTGAAAAGGTGTTTTTACCACCACTTCACTTGAAACTCGGATTAATGAAGAACTTTGTGAAAGCCATGGATCAAGATGGTGATGGTTTTCATTATTTGGTGACAAAGTTCAAAGGTATTTTATCTGATGCTAAATTAAAGGCAGGTGTTTTTAATGGTCCCCAAATTCGTCTTATACTGAATGACCAAGACTTTAGAAATGCACTATCAGAGTTAGAAATGGCTGCTTGGGATAGCTTTGTGGCTCTTACAAAGTCTTTCTTCGGAAATTTTAGAGCTCCAAATTATGAAGAGCTTGTTGACGAAATGCTGAAGAGTTACCAAGAGCTTGGTGTTCGAATGTCACTTAAGATACATTTCTTTCATTCTCACCTGGATTTCTTTCCAAAGAACCTGGGTGAAGTCAGCGATGAGCATGGAGAAAGATTCCACCAGGAAATTGCCATCATGGAAACTCGATATCAAGGTCGATTCAATCCGAATATGATGGGTGACTATTGTTGGACTTTACAGCGAGAAAGTGATAGTTCCTCATACAAACGCAAAAGTAAAGTTCAAAAACACTTTTGATATGTATTGTATCATTAATTATGGTTTGTTTGTGTCTATTTTTATATCTTCAGTTTATTAAAATAAAAATATTATTGGCCTATATGTATACTTCTACCAAAAAGTAGGCATATGCTGTACTGGAACAATGGTAGGCGTTAGAGAGTTTTGGAGGTCAGATTTGAAAATTTTAGCCTAAAATTAGTCAGAAAAAATTGAAAACATGTCAGAACCATTTTGGCTGTTGACCAGTGTTATCAAAGGCGTAAAAGCAAGAAAACAAGAGAGACAGACAAAGAGACAGACACAGAGAGAGAGAGAGAGACAGACAGACAGACAGATAAAGAGACAGAGACAGAGAGAGACAGACAGATAGAAAGAGACAGAGAGACAGACAGAGAGACAGGTTTTGGTTTGCCCAACCTTTAAATTCTTGTGACCATGACCTTCAGATTACTTCAAAATACAACTGTTCCATTTTGAAAAAAGTTCAGTATGCAGTTTATATTTCAAAGTATTGAAACTTGACTATTTCTTAAAGACCCAATCTATTGAGAGTTCAGCCTGAATATCACAACTTTTTTGAGACCTAACCATCTCAAGACAATTTGAGTGCAAATCAATATTTTTAATGCGTTTCTCTTCTTAGAGTGAATCTTTTGCCATTTTTATATAGCACTGTAAAATATTTTTTTAAAATAAAATTACCTTTTAATGTCGATTTGTATCTAAAATTTACGGTTTTATCTGTAGAAATGTTTTCAAACTGGTAAATACGGTCAACTACTAGTAACAGTTCAAGACCCTATATTATACACTAATATGTACAACATTTTTAGGGGATTTCATTGAAAAAATTGAAATATCCAATGGGTTTTGAATTTTATTTTACTCAGTTTCTATATTGTTAAAATAAAAATCTTTACTGTCAGGGGATGAAGATAGAACTCGGAGCAATCAAGGTTAAGGTTTTTTTGAGTTCTTGTCCAGACCTATTGGGCTTGAAAGGATGGGGCTGGGGAGGAGAATGTACTATTGTAAAAAAGGTGGTTTGATCCCTCTGTATCCATTACTATTCTTTGCCTGATGTCAGTACTGCAATTGTCAGTTGCTGTTATTAGCGCTCCTAAATGGCAAGATTGATGTATGGCTTACAGCTGTTCCCCATTAACTGACTCATCAATCTTTCTGATGTCTCTTGCTATCACTATAAACCGTATTGTTTACTAACTTCATCCAGCCCTCCAATGATTGGTTAGTCCCTCTTCGGACGTGGAGATAAAAACTGCATTGTCAAGATACTGCAGATCACCGATGAATTCTTAATCCCTTACCTTTAGCATGTAATACCAATCCAGCTTATCCTCTTTGTGTAACTCTTCCACATGTATGTATGTGGTAAACAGCTCTGGCTCTGCCTTGCCCCATACCTTCCTCAATATCAAACCATTCTGTAATTGCACAGGCCAATCGGACTGCTGACTGTTGACCATTATATGAAGACTGAAACAGAGAGACTGTGTAAGGAAGTCCTTTTCCTATTTAGGGTTGTCAAATACTTTGCTGTAGTTTACAAACCACAAGAAAAAGTTTTGTTGTTTCTCAATGCACCTCTCGAGAGGTTGACGCAAATTAAAACGGTAATCTCTAGTGCCCCTGCTATTTACAGATCTTGCTTGTGTCAGACTGGTTGTCTTCCTGAAGTGTTCGTACTCCTATTGCTATAACTGGTCAATGCTATACTGTGGTAGGTAGGGAAGGGCCCTTCTTTGGAAGTGGCATCAAGAAAGAACACCTCCAGCCCGGAGGGCACTTCCTTGTTTGCCAAATCTTTACACAAACCTTGTGTATCATTATTAGCAGCTTATCAGCCTCCGCCTTCAACATCTCTGCTGGCACGTCATTGAATTGCTCCGGTTTCCGGTTCTTCAGGTACTAGATTGAATTTTCCATCTCTGAGCATACGCGTTCCAGTTCTTTATTCCATACAGGTCGCTTGGCTTGTTTATTGTTGCAGACCAAGAATGTCTGTTCGGAGCTGCAGTCAGAGCACGGTAATAATCTAACCATCTCTCCAGTATGTCAGGTTTCTCTGCTAGAGTCTGACCCGTCCTTGGTCAGCGCTCTGATTTCTTCATACATTAAAAAAAACTGTTTCCTTCTAGATGAAGAGCCTACATTTACTCACAACTGTCTCTAAGATACTCTTTCCTGTCGCATTGATGCCTCCGCCGAATTTTTTCTTGCTTGGTACAACACTCCTCCGACGCATTCCTGGTACCACCAAATTTTAGCTGCATTAATTGTTGTGTGCCCAAAGACATCCAGCGTGCCTTGGCCTTTCTATTCCTACTTGATAGATGTTGCTACGTTGCTTCCAATGCGACTGTTTTTATGTTTTCCTATGGTTCTCTCACCATTGTTGAGCAGTAGTTCTCACCTAATCCTGATCTCCATTTGGTACCCATCCAAGATGCTACCCCGTCGTGTCGAGTTGCCTGTGTTTGTCTTTTCAGATGCTGGAGCTTCAGTCGTATGGGGAGACATACAAGCTGGTGAGCAGTTTTTCAATCTGATCCTGGTAGGGTCTAGTTGAGAATCTGTGCCTTTTCACAATCATGAAGTAATGGATTTGATTAAGTGATTTTCCGTCCCATGAGGTCCATGTGTATAGGTATCGGTTATGCTGTTGAAATAAAGTGTTAGCTGCTACCAGTTCAGTATCCTTTGCAACGTAAACCAATCAACAGCCTCTCTCATTCCTTTGTACCAGTCCGAAACAATCCACGGCCTGGTCCTCAACCATATCCCTCTGCCTCTCATCAGTGACCTTTATGCGAAAGTAACTCATCAGTACAAATACGTTCCCAGCCTGAACCCAATTCACTGCGCTTCATAATACGTCTTTAACTCCCTCTTTGTCAGCCACGTTCATCACTGCACATACTTGAATGACCGTGACGTTTGTAGGCCTACCGTAGAGCCTTGCTGACAAAACGGTGACGCTAATTGGATTGTAACAGAGTAAAATCCTATCCAGGTCTCTCAAAAGAAAGGTTTCTACGCCATTCCAACCACTCTCCTTCCATTCTGAATATACAAATGTTTCGTCAACATTCATGTATAATTAAATTTCTGCTTTGAAATGACGCTATCCATTCAATGGATGTTCCGCCACACCTAGTACGGCTATCTTATATCCATCGGTCTTTAGTCATAATGGTTGTTAGCTTCTCACTGCCCAGTAGACTAGGCACTTTTTATGTGACTACAGGTATTTTTTTGTCATAGCTTGGTTCCAATGAGCTTAACGAAGGCACCTTCCAAACGTAAACTCTTCATGGAGTTTTATCCACTTCCTTTATCTGCAACGGCAGTACTAATTGACGAGCCATGGCTTCTCCAGTAGCAGACAAGATGGAGTCTGGCCTTGATGAGCCAATAAACGATGTCAAATGTGTTAACCGTGTTTCGAGTTGTCAAAAATAGATGCAGTAGTCTGCTATTGCTTTTCGAAACTGTGGTTTTCATACTGCGGATGCTTGGCTCTCGATATTGTTCCATATCGGAAGTCAAACGCCTATATAGCCAAAGACTTTCAGAAAGAGCTCTCAGTTTTCTAAACGTTTATTCGACGTGCTTTGCAAATTATTTACACTTATCTCTGATATAACAAAAGGAGCTGTGGCTTAATGGTCGGTGCAACTGCAACGTAACCAAGAATTCCGGGTTCGATTCCACGAGCAGGCGACTTTGAAATTCACAAATGAAAAAGCTATTGGTTGGCGTCAGGAAGTCCCTGTGAAGGGTACCGTCTGTGTCCCAGTTACTGGGAAAAAATTGCGTTAAAAGAAAAACAAAAAAACCCAAAAAACAACTCTGATATAATAAGTTGGAATACTTAAACAGGTCCATCGACATTAGCGTTTTTAAAGGTAATAATTTTGTACCTAAAAAATTAAGTTGTGTATTAGACTGTCCATTTTTATGGTTGTTTACATATATTTCCAAAACATATATAACCTTGCTTGCAATTATCCACAGTAAATAGAAACACAGTAGGCCAGCAAATTCAAATTACGTTGTGACGTCAGCGGAGAGAACGATAAATCCGCCCAAAGGCTTTAAGGAAATTTATATATCGTTTGCTTTTCTCTACTTAAACAATCTTTGATTCCAAGCGTTAGACTATTGTTTACAATGAGCACTTAATGATTTTGTGACCGGAGCATAATGTCTAGTAAACAATTAAATTAAAAGACAAGCTTTCCAGGAATTATTTCACTTGTATTTTACTAGTTTTACTAAGATGGGTTGGTGTGCAGTATACGGCTGTAATAATGATAAAAACCTACATAGATTTCCTCTAAAAAATGCAGAGTTATGTCGAATGTGGATACATAGGTGCTCTAGAAAAGATAAGTTTAATGTAGCGACTGCAAGGATATGCGCTGCTCATTTTGAGAAATCCTGTTTCGAGAGGGATCTTCGCAACGAACTATTAAATTTACCTCAGCGAAGGATTCTAAAAGCCGATGCTGCTCC
>RDPX01000147.1:335122-382955 GCA_003991215.1 Morbakka virulenta
TAAGAGGAGCATCCGGATTCCTTCGCCACCCATCCCCACTTGATGTTATTCATAACATTAGAAAGCTAGTTGCAAGTGGAACGTGTGGCGAAATCAGAACTGGCAATACTTGCGTCGATGACTCAGACATTTTAACAGCAGAAGTGCTATCTGAGGTTTCTGATAGTGCTAGTGCAATTGATGTTTCATCTACTCAAGCAGAAAACGACGATTGTGTTTCCGGATACTTGGAGATACACAACATCTCTGAAAAGGGCGGTTTGGAGTATGTTGCTGGATTTGTGGCCCATAGGTTGAGACTGGAGTATCCGGAGCTTGGAGTAGATCAAGGAGCTTCTGGATGGATTAGCTATGTAGACCGTGGTGGTCTCACAACTCCATCAGAAAGCTGGCTTGAGTATTGCCATTACCTCGAGCATCATTTCGTCACACACAATGGAGATGGACTTAAACGAACGTATAGTCTAAATTCACTGATCAATTCTTTCAAATCACCAAACCCAGGAAAGTTTCCACAAGAAGCTGTGATTCTGTACCTTAAGACTAGATTTTTTATCAGATTAAAATCTTTAAATGAATCCGTCAAAGCTGACAGCCAAAGTAGAAGAGCGAAGAGAAAGTTAAAGGATCACAAGGAATAGCAAGACATTTGGTAAGTGTACCTGGTAGTCTATATCATAAAAAAAGCTTATGTTAAGCTTATGTTGAGCATTTAAGCATCCAATTAGCTCAGTTAACTTAGTTCGTCACTGTAACAATGGTAAACAATCATGAAAGTCTACGAAATAAGCATGAAATATGGAGAAATCCGTGAGAACGTGCAGTTTTCCTATTAAAAACCAACGCAATTTACTCAGCCATCTACCCAGTGACGTCACACGCAAATACCACCAAAATCAAGCCATTTCTGGCCTACTGTGTTTCTATATACTGTGGCAATTATCTATGCGGTCTGACCTTGCAATATATGTTTAAGGAAAAAACAATCTTAAATAACCAATAAAAGCTTGCAATTGTTCCATATCAGAGAAATTCACTAACTGCTTTACATAAGAGGTAATGACAACTGTGTTTTCTTTCAGATAAAAGCTGAATAGGTGAAAAGTTGACATGAAACCTATTACAACCTTGTACCTTAACGGTGTATTTTTCCAAATGTAAACCCATCAATGGATAAGTTCTATTTCGTCTTGTACACTTTGAATACCAACCAAGTCATCCGAGGAAACATTTGGTTTTATCTTGCTCGATCTAAATACCATTTAGACCGCAATACTCAACAGGCTGATCCAAAATCACCTTCCTGAACAAACGTGGTGTCAGATTATCTCAGAGAGATTATCTCCTTAGGGTAGTTATTCATTGCAAAGAACACCAAGAAATGAAATAAGAGACCTGAATAAAGCCGTTATTAGGAAAGAATTTTATTGGTTACATGGTAAATTATCATGTGAGGGAACGAAAGTACAGAGAGCCCTGTTTGCCAGAAGCTTCTAGCCGAAAATTTATTCACAAAGACAAATTAATATTTCCTTTACAGTGAAAAAATCGTTAGATATGCTTTTCAAAAGCCATGTACTCAGTCCAAATTAAGAAGTAAAAGTAAACTAAGAAGTTAAGATGTTTATTAGACTTGGATGATAGAAATGATGGAAAATATATATTCCAGAAAAAAATCAAAGCTCTAATAGTACTAATTACTACTAAGAGACAAAGGTATGAATTAAAATGCTTCAAGGGATTTTGTTCTGTAACGTTACAAAATTCATAACGAATCGGCTCTGCAGTGGAGCAACCTCAACATCCATAGCAGTTTATGACCCACCCACAGAGTCGATTAAAATAGTAATGCTATAACAGTTAAATGATATTAGTCGTGGGAGTATAGAAACGGCAATTGAAATTCTGATGAATGTCTGGTAACTCTACAAAAAGCATTTTGCCTAGGAACAACAAGGCTTCTAAAAATAGTTGCTGGATATCTGAGGCTGCAAGTAGAGGCTTCAACAATATATCCGGCTAAATAACATTGTAAGCTGCGATATTAGGGTTGATAATTTTTTTAAATGTCATCTATCTTTATTCAAACATTTTACTGGGTCTTTTTCATTGATGGTACCCCTGGTAAACAGTGGGCCCATTTTTGTCTTTCACAGACTCCCAACCATGAAAGACCCAAGAGGAAGTAACAGTATAAGTGGGACAGAAATCATCCAAGATAACACAAAATGCAAGAAATGGGGATCGCCTCTCCAGGACCCTCCGTGGGAAGACCCTTCTTCTTGGGTTGGTCTTTAGCCAGTGCTTAAGGATCTCGAGACCACCTGTCCTGCATGGTTGGGTCCTGAAGGCGAAGCTTCAACCAAGGGGAGACCAGAGTTCTACACAAACAGTTACTACAATTTTGTACTGTATTCTCTTAAATACAGGAAAAGGCGAATTTAAAGAGCTAACAATTAACAAAAGAGAAGTAGTTCCTGTGAAGAACAATCCCTGAAACGTCGATTATATATGTAATATGAAAATCTGATAGCCGTTTCTATCAGTTTTGTTAGAGCTCTTTTATAATCAAGGTTTCAGTTAATAAACGATTTTTGAAATTGCCTATATCTTGAATATTCCTTTCTTATCTTGAAAATCAAGAGAAGAAAGCTCAATAAAAATCATTCGTAATCATTCAGGTATTCGTAAAAGATGTTTTGATACTCGCGCGATTTAGCGAGGTCTCCCTCTAAACATACTTTCAGTTCAATGATATAGATTTATAAAAGCATAACCAATACTAGATTCAGTCCCTGTGTTCATATTAAAAGTATGTCTATGTTCACCTAGCCAGGGATGTCCACCAACAGTTTCACGGAAGGAGAGAGAATTGATGAAATATGGTACACACTTGACTGAGCACCGAATTATGCCGCCATGTATGTCTTTGTTGCTTGGTAACACCTGAACAGTTGTTAAGAATGTAGTGCTGTCATTGTGGGTCTGCATGGCACAAGGGGCAGATTTCTTCTGCAATCAAGCCCCACGTCTTCAATATCCTGTTAGCAGTCCGAGAGTGTATCAGGCCTTTCCAGACTGCCTTACCTGCAAATAGTTGACTGATGATCTCTCAGGGAAAGACTTAAGAGTTCAAACGTCAATTGATATCTTCAAATAGTTTCTGAACGGATAAACTTTATTCCTCCAGGGTACCTGCCTGCTGCAGCATGACCAACTCAGGGCTTTCTCATTCAATCTTAAAAACGGGAACCCTGCGTACCTGGCGTTATACCAGCACTCATCTCATGAACGACATTAAACATTTTGTGGAAGGCAATGTCCTTTCAAGGAGGAAATTTCTTAAGTGAAAATTATTTCGTTTATTGGTACGATAAGATTTATTAACTACACTGCTAATACGATTTTCGGATTTAGTGGAAAACAGTTTTATTCTTCTTAGTTTAAGGTAAGCAAGGCACTTTGACGACCATATTTTAGGAATTGGGAATTCGGTGGAACTAAATGAGTCCCACCTGCCTGCGCTTATTGCCCAGTGAAGGTAGCCTCTCAAAACCAGTTTTTCCCCACAATAACATCGGTAAACAAACCTGTTGATTTTTCGGCAGTATACACTAACGATAGGAGATGCTTTTTTTAATATTAAAGTTAGTTCTCTTATTGAATTCAAAACTGACCAAGTGTTATCAGCGAAACTACAATACATGAGCCACATTTTGTGTACGCTTGAATAATTGTTTTTCAAAATAGCTTACATAATATCTGAAAAAGCCGAACCCAGTGATTTATCCATGGCTACATCGTGAATTTGTTGGCACATAAAATTTTGAAAGCTAAATTCAACTGACTTGGTCGTCAGATTTATCGATTTACCAATCAATCTTCTCTTTGGGAAGCGACATTGCACAGGGTTTGGAAGAAAATTTACTGACTTCATTTGACGAAACATTTGTAAATTGTTTTGTCGTGAAAAAAAATTGGACATAATGTTCGATCTTCTACCATTTCGTTAGATCTGTAATGACGTCGTTCATGTTTTTTCATGCCCGTTTGTTTAACATCATAACACCGGTTCCTTACTAAATCCTGCTGTTAGTACCCTGCAGTTAATGTCTGTACTACGCCTTGGGGTTTGAATTGTTCTAAAATGTTCTCTTTGCATGTCTTGAACCACCAGAGTACAAAGAAAATACGAGTGTGCAAGATCAGCCGGTCATGCATTAATTTTTAGTGCGTGTTTTAGAAGTTGAGGTTATAAAAAAATTTAATACTTCAGTTACTCTTCAATTTCGTGAAATGATAAAAGCTGCAATCTGATCTTTGTTGTACCATCGTCCGATGTTGTCTATAAACTAGTCAACTCAAGTATTACATACTGAAGCAGACATTACACAATGCTGCAGTCATTACAAAGCGGAGCACAGCAACGGCTGGTGTTAAAAATATCAAGAAAGCTTACGGTATCTAGTACAAACCCAATTCTTGGAATTAAATTTTTGTCCGTTTAATAAAAAATTTGCTTCTGCACGGATTTTTCACATCTAATATATATATATATATATATATTAGATGTGAAAAATCCGTGCAGAAGCAAATTTTTTATTACGCTCCCTTACGAAAGTTTGGTTGAGCACTCTAACTGAGATGGGAACCTGTCGTTTGCGTAATGCGGAGCTCACTGCGCATGCGTAGTTTGAGCACTCTGACAGGATCCCATAATAACTTCTTAGGCTGTGCTTGCTCCGGCAACATGGCCTGAGAGTTATGTCTCAGGAACTCTGCACTGATGAACCCACAAAGGGCGAAACAGTACTGTATGTAGCTTNAGGAGCCTAATGTAAGACTTCCTTCAGCTGAACTCAATATAATTGGAAATAAACTGACCGCCTCGAGGTAGATACCAAAGTAGATGTAAGATAATTGAGCCATATAAGAGATTCGAGGTGAAGGGGTAGAATGTAAGAATTTTACCCTTATACATTTGGTTATCGTTTGTTCTTTAGGTTTTATTTTCGAATCGGATTTTTATGATCATAATTTCACCATCATTCGTCAACATTTTCTGGCTTCTAAGGATTCGTGTGACTGCCATATGCTTGGGTGACTGCGTTTTGGTACCAGTATTGTTTTTTGCATACATTCGTACATATATATATATATATATATATATATATATATATATATATATATATATATATACTCAAGCTACATACAGTACTGTTTCGCCCTTTGTGGGTTCATCAGTGCAGAGTTCCTGAGACATAACTCTCAGGCCATGTTGCCGGAGCAAGCACAGCCTAAGAAGTTATTATGGGATCCTGTCAGAGTGCTCAAACTACGCATGCGCAGTGAGCTCCGCATTACGCAAACGACAGGTTCCCATCTCAGTTAGAGTGCTCAACCAAACTTTCGTAAGGGAGCGTAATAAAAAATTTGCTTCTGCACGGATTTTTCACATCTAATATATATATATATATATATATTAGATGTGAAAAATCCGTGCAGAAGCAAATTTTTTATTACGCTCCCTTACGAAAGTTTGGTTGAGCACTCTAACTGAGATGGGAACCTGTCGTTTGCGTAATGCGGAGCTCACTGCGCATGCGTAGTTTGAGCACTCTGACAGGATCCCATAATAACTTCTTAGGCTGTGCTTGCTCCGGCAACATGGCCTGAGAGTTATGTCTCAGAAACTCTGTGCTGCACTGATGAACCCACAAAGGGCGAAACAGTACTGTATGTAGCTTGAGTATATATATATATATATATATATATATATATATGTAAGTGAGAAGTCTGTCTGTCTGAAATTAATTTATAGGAAAACTACTGAACCCGAGAAGTGGAAATTTGGAATGTGAGTCTATCTTTATCCCGGGGAGGATCTGAGAAATAAAGAGCTGACCTCGGAGGTCACATTCTGGGGTATTAGGAGGCGGCCAATCCCATTTTCAAGGTGGAGGCCTCCAGTCAAAATTTTGAATAAATCAAAAGTATAAAAATTTCAAGATTTTTTAAAATAAATACATTCCAAAACAAAAATAATACAATATTAAAACTTTTTTTAAAATTGATAAAATTTATTTACTATAAAGTAATCTCCTTGACCATACAAGTCCTCGGTAGTATAATGGTGAGTATCCCCGCCTGTCACGCGGGAGACCAGGGTTCGATTCCCTGCTGGCGAGGGCTTTCTTCTTTGTTTTTTATTAATCTTGCTTTTTTTCGCCAATGTATTGCCACAGCATTTTCTATTTGAAGTTCTAACATTATCTTTTGTAAGATTATCATAGTTAAAATTACCTATTGCTTGTATACCCCAAGTGCCAAGGTAGTTCGTTGAACGGAAATAGTCCAAAAATCACATTTCTAATCGAGCAATGCCTTACCACTATCTTAATAGGGCCTACTAAATTGCACTTTTTTTACACGAGCAACGCCGGACACTTCTGCTAGTATATATATATATATATATATATATGTACGAATGTATGCAAAAAACAATACTGGTACCAAAACGCAGTCACCCAAGCATATGGCAGTCACACGAATCCTTAGAAGCCAGAAAATGTTGACGAATGATGGTGAAATTATGATCATAAAAATCCGATTCGAAAATAAAACCTAAAGAACAAACGATAACCAAATGTATAAGGGTAAAATTCTTACATTCTACCCCTTCACCTCGAATCTCTTATATGGCTCAATTATCTTACATCTACTTTGGTATCTACCTCGAGGCGGTCAGTTTATTTCCAATTATATTGAGTTCAGCTGAAGGAAGTCTTACATTAGGCTCCTTGTCAGTTGCAAGCGAATTAATTTCGCTTAAATAAAAAACTGAAGTGAACAAGTGGCATGGTGATGTTTGCAGTCAGATTCAGAAGCATGTCTTGTACCACTGAACACATACCCATTATCAATTTGAAAAATAATTCCTACAATAAAAAGAGGAGAAGCACGTATGTGGATTAAGTAGTAGAATATAAACATTTATGTATATTTATATATATATATATATATATATATATATATATATATATATATATATATCGATTGTGAAACGTTTCGTAGCAAAATCATCCTACTACGAACAAGGCAACGGTCCCCTTATCAAGTAACAAAAGCATTCCAGGTACAGACTCCACTCACAGACATTCCAGGACAAGAAAAGATTGGTTGGAAGGGCTGCTATCCAAACAAACTTCCAATAGCGACTGAAATAAGGTTAAAGGGCTAATGTGGCCCTTATTCTATATAAGCTTTTTGTAAACAAATAGTGCCCTAAACCTCATTCCATATACATCACAGCTTATGTGAACAAAAAACGATTAAGTACTATTGCTTGCAAAAAAGATAACTTGATAGTTCACTTTGAATTTTTGTCTAAAACCTGAAGATCTAAAAATTCAAGGGTGACTGCTCGACGCAAACAAAGGATACTACACTCTTAAGATGAAACATCTATCCCATGACCGACCAGCCTTCACTCCATTTGATGGGAAAATTCTGCAAATGATTTTATCATAAGCAGGATGTATTTAGTAGCTAAATCTAAGTGCATGGTCGTAAGGGTGGCTTGATGCATACTTGCTATATCCTACGAAATATGGGTCACGAGAAATATTGTTGGTACTAGCTGGCAAAATGTGCCAAAAATAGGCGTCTGCTAATGGCCGGGTTGGTTTAAAAATAAGTCTGCTGCCACATAGGTACAACTTTAGTTCACAACTATAAACAAGGTAATAAACAGTTTGGGGAACAAAAAGAACAAGACGTATAAGAGGTGGGAATATTTTGTATGTCTTGTTAGGCGACGCGCAATATAAACGCAGTCATGTTATCTTCCATACAGTGCAAGTAAATAAAGGATGAATTCGTCATGGCGCCAAAGGACGACGTGCGAGAGCAACAGAGCATTAAGTTAGCCCTCGGTAGCACTTTCAAGCAAGGTGCACGCAGGCTACTAGAAAAGGTGCAAAATGCCAATGCAAACTATTCAGACTGCGTACGTGAACGAACGTTCAAAAGAGTATCTTCAAAAATTGTGACAGGTATTTCACTATATAATAACTTCACGTTTACTGCCAAATAGATTAACAACAAATCAAAACAAAAAAACAAAACAAAAAGCCCCTAAATAAACAGAACAATCAACAGAGTATGATATGAAATAATTTACAAAATATGCATTCTGTCTGTATTGACAATAGTAGGAAATAAAAACTATTTTGTAAACAATTACAATTATAAAGTGACTTAAGACTGCATTATCAAATAACTCCTATAAATAGAACATCAAACAAATTGGGTAATATAATTGGGCCTGAATACCTCTGCCTCCCTGCTCTATTAAAGAAGTAAAGCGGTAATCACGATGTTTTTTAAGCTGGAGCATTGGTACACTTAACACAACACTACTTATCAGTGGAGTCATCAAACATCCAATTTCTTAATTTTCACTCCAGTTATTACTTGATATGAATACCGAATAAACAACGCAGGCTGGTCATTGGTGGCTTTTGAAAAGCTCACACAAAGGTTTACGATTTGAATTAACAAAAGTTGGGTCCATAACGCTAAATTTCTCCAGCTTACATTAGTCAAATTGTACCCTTGATCAAAAACATCCAGCCCGTCAACCAACCAGCTAACCAACCAGCCAACCAACCAGCCTGCCCAATAGCTACCCAGCCAACAAGGCAGCCAACAAGGCACCCAAGCATCCNATCCAATTTCTTAATTTTCACTCCAGTTATTACTTGATATGAATACCGAATAAACAACGCAGGCTGGTCATTGGTGGCTTTTGAAAAGCTCACACAAAGGTTTACGATTTGAATTAACAAAAGTTGGGTCCATAACGCTAAATTTCTCCAGCTTACATTAGTCAAATTGTACCCTTGATCAAAAACATCCAGCCCGTCAACCAACCAGCCTGCCCAATAGCTACCCAGCCAACAAGGCACCCAAGCATCCACCCACGCAACCGGGTTGCTCCTGGTCACTCTTGCATAAACCTTTGGCTTAATAGCCAGCAGTCAAATGTTAGCAAACTCAATTACTTTAATTTTCATCTGGCATATATTTATTAACTACTGTCAGTTTACAACCTTCTTAAAAAAACAGTTGCTACTGAGTAACCAAAACATGATGAAAATATCCCATCCGATATAATAAAATTAAGTTCGTATTTCTCAATAATAATATGCCGATGTTAACAGGACGCCTACGTTTTCAAAAATGCAACTTAACAAAACTACAGATTATTACACCACTTCCAACAACTACCAGTCATAACTTCAATAACAGCTTCAAAACTTTTGTAACTTCAAACCTTAGGGAACCCTCAAAGTAATATATACTAACAGCAACAATGTAATTCGTAGGCAATTTCTTTCCTTGCTGTGTTGGACTCGTTCACCTAGCTCCATTGCAAAACAGGTGCCAAGGCGACTGTATACCCTGAAAGGGACAACTCAACGGGGAAGAAATTTGCTTTTTGTCAAAGCTAAAAAGCCTTCTTGTTACAAGACAGAGCCAACACTAAGAACAATGAGGTAATAAAATAACTAGCAGGAATGCAACGGCCCTGAAGCTATAGCTGGGTCTTTCATGTCATATCGCCAAACTAATACCAAAGTGCGGTGATGTTGAAAGAAAACAATACAATTCCCAGCAAAGTAGTGAACATGAAAGAAGTGTTCAAATTTGGACAACGAAAAACTAAACTTCTACGTTGCTTATTTATTGGTAGTTACAAACAAAACCATCAAAATGTGATAGTATCTTACAGTAATACAAAAATTTAGTATTAATATTGACTAAACGGGTATGAGCTGAGCGGGTGTGTACGTTAATTACAGCAAGTAAACAACAGCAATAAAAATATACACTCTTATATCCTGAAAAATTCATTACACTGTTAAATGTCTATTAAAACTCGACATTACCTAATACGAAAGCAGTCCTTTGCACTAACAGTTGAACTGCTGATGACCAGCTATCGAGTTCTTCAGAAAATAGTAGACTACATTGAAACTACAAGTAACATAAAGAAGTTCAGTAACAAAGGTTATCAAAACACCTAAACACCCTAAAAACACGTAGGTGAAACTAGGAATTTCAAGGATGTCACAAAGGTGTTAAGTAAGGTAGTTAGTATACCTTACTACCCTCCACTAGTTTGATAGCCCTGCCCTCTGGTGATCTGTAGCTGTCTGTTTTTATACACATTGAGGGTAACCAATGCGTACAGAAATGGTAATAACTTTTGCCTCTTGCATTTATTCCACACGAAATAGTCTGAAAAACCTGCAATATGCACTGAGCACCGGACAAAGCTTATTGGTAGTTGTGACCTAAAAATTTTTTTGTTTATTCCAGTATAATTCTCATAAGAAATCCCCGACTATTTTGAGAAAAATCCATGTGCGCTGTCTTCAACATAATGTCACTTGCTTTTCTTGACAGTTGCTATAAGTACAACGTGAACTACATTAACTGCGGGTTTCTTTCACACCACAAGTATTAGGTGCCGATAAAACTGCGAAGCGTCGTTAGTTGCATGCAATACCTTTGGTATGGTAGAATACAACCCTTGTACAATATATGTATTTAAAAAATCAGTACGCTTCCAGGTATTCACCATCACACCATGGCCTAATGGCCAATGTGTTCCTAGGTACTTCCTGATTATGCGCCAATGACAAAAATTCCCCGCGTAATCATCAAACTAGCATAGCCAGGCCGCTCAGTACTGTCTAAATAGGTCGCTTTAGATGCTAAGCCGAATAGAGAAGCACAAAGCAACCTTGTCTTTTTCCAGCAGTGCTTTGATTTAATGAATGCCATAGTTGTGGTTTTGTTGTGAATAAACCATCAAAAGAAAAAGGAACAGAACAATCAACGGTTGCATTCTTTAATTACATTTTTAATTATAATAAGCAATTTTATTTATTGTAAGATCGATTGTGGGTTTTTCCTTCTAAACAAGAAGTGGGGTTTTCCTTTCAAACAAGGAGTGGGTTTTTCCTTTCACACAAGGAGTTAAGTCTTATTTTAAAACATAGAAAAAGTGTGCCCTTACTCTAATATGAAGATTTCTTGTAAGTGGGCTCAAATTTTGCTATTTACACAACCAGTATATGTATAACAATAAAAGCTGATCTTACAAAGAACACCAAACAATGCATCTGTTTTTCAACGGACACATACTTCTTCGTAAATCTGGTCAAGAGTTTCCTCGCCTTAGTTCAAAAGTCTAGCCTCCCTGGTCACTGTGTCTGGTGGTAAAAGTTGAATGTACAGTACTGTATATACTGTCAATGGCTCCTTAGTCGATCCTTCAAGGAAGCTATATAGCAGTAATGTTCTTATCTTACTTTCTTTAATAAGGTTTCACGAAGCACCGTGAATCCTATGGTATATCCAGACTAAGGGCACGAGCCTACAATGAACGCACACTCACCTCTACTTCTGAAACAGAAAACCCTTGATACAGAAAATAAACAAATGTAAACGGTACAGCCGCAAACACATATACAAAAAAAATCAGAGAAATGATAAATATGCAAACATGTATCAGTTTGTATTTTCCGAATGTTATAAAACTTGAAGCGCTTCCAGGCCTTCCAAAATTCTTCTTGGGCATCAAATTCTGGTTATGAAAGAAATTACTCGTAATCTTTATTTCTTTTGCCCCGATGAAATAAACATACTCCCATTAAATCTTGCATTCAACGACTTGCAAATTACGGAACATATCACAACCATTGTTTGAGTCAACTTGAGTAAAATGAGTTTATACTAGGGCATATTAAGTTATGATGACGGATCTGAAGTACCAGCGTACGTTGGATTCTCAAACCTCTGCTTGGATGGTATATAAAGAGGGTTCTCCGTCTGCATGGAAAAAAGAGGGGAAAAAAAAGACATTGGCATAATACCAATATTAACAAGTTAACGAAATAAATAAATTCAATGTACTTATACTGCCAATAGTTGGATTCAGAAATTAATGAAAGCATGCCTTTGTGTCAATTAGTGAACTACAGAGTAAGTGGCCTATGCTTAATGAGTAATAAAGCAAACTAATAGATTTCACTTTTATTCTGTCTGATGGATGAATGATTCAGTTTTGTGTGACTTCCAGTAAGCAAACGACCGGGCACAGATATTAAAACTAGCTTTATCCTGCCTTTTAGAGTACACAAGTTTCTAACATATGTCCAGTTCCATCATTGTCAACAAATGACCGAAACAAAACTAAAATTTGCATATATATTTTTTTTGGTGATTTACGCAATTGCATGTATTTGTAAGTTTGTTTAAATTTAACAAACAAGCCCAGATTGGGATCTGCAAACTACTTCACACACGATTAAATTTCAGTTTTTAGTACCAGTTAAAACTTAAAACTTTTTTTGGGGGGGAGGGGGGAGGAAAGGCGATGGGTTACTGGAATTTATGGCTTCAGCAAACAGAAAAGAAAGGTTCACCAACTGAGATATCAGGCAGTGCAAGATATTCAAGATAAACCGGCAGAGGAAACGAAATACACTTAGCGAGGAAACATCAAAGAGATTTGGCTGCCTTGGTAAATACAGTTCCCCTTTGAAGTTACATAACATGAAGGACTAAGAGTCAACCATTTAAAAAGCTTTAGTAGTTACACGAAGAGTGAAATGTGGAAATTTAAATGTTTGCAGTAACGTCTTTTTTCAGCTATTTACCAACATGTAATCAAATTAACAGGGCAACATAATTGTAGGGAGCCCCGTAAAGCTCAACAAAAGGTATGTTTGGTCCAACTATAGTACATCTGAAGAGCAAAAACCGCAAAACCCCTAAATGTTGGCTATTAATCGTCGTGCATCGTGTTTACGCAACAATTCCTCTCGCTAAGAAATCATAAGTATCCATGTCATGCGCAGCCTGCTCTCTTGATCATTTGGGTATCACCCATATATTTTCCCTTACACTTCACCAAAATTAACACCAATGATAACAATATATAAGCGTAAAGATATATATGATGAAAATTGCCAACGTACCCTTTCCCATCTTGCCTTGGCCGATTCTTTCTGGAATCTATTGTACTCGTAACGATCCTAAAAAATAGAATTGTTTTGACAACGAATATGGTAAATGACATTAAAATGAGAAAACAAAATGCCAGTGAATGGCAATGAAATAACCAGTGATGGCGATAGAGATCCCCCCAAATAGTCCCATACAAATTTGATTTTTGCGTTGGAATAAGATGACATGGGTTAAAAGCCAAGACAGGTAAAGGTCACGACGGGACATGAAGCAACATGATTAATCCGCAAAAAGCGTATATCGCAGAACTTTTTAACAATAACCCTGTCACGACCACAGTAGTGAATGTTAACTTATTTATAATTCAAAAACAACACCAATAAAAACGAAAATAATTAAGATTACTTAATTTACAATTCAAAATCAACACTATCGTTGTCTCTGAACGTTACGTGTCAACAATTATCACTAAAATTTACTGACGTCAACAGTGAGCAACAAGGTAAATTCCCAGCAAATTCAGGACCTCCAAAATGTAATCGTAACTTCTAGATTATTCTCTGTGGATAGAGATTATATAAAAATACGCGCAAAATATTATCTAAAATCGTTCTGTGTCTGGGATAATACTTAGGTAGAAAAATGTCGAAAAGTAATTTCTTAATCCGTAACGGATCTATCCCTGGAATGTTCCTTCTGATGTGGTCCATAGGCATTTCAGTCCCAACTCCATACTGGGTCTTTCACAGATTCCCATCTAAGAAAAACCCGACGGGAAGCAACAGATCAAGAAAAAGTGGGGCAAAAAGCACGCAAACACCATAAATGCAAGGCATAAGGATCGCCCCTCTAGGACCTTCCGTGGGAAGGCCCTTCCTCTTGGGTTGGTCTTCAACCAAGGTTCAAGCATCTCGAGACCCCTGTCCTACATGGCTGGGTCCTACAGCCAAAGTCCCGATCAAGGAGATACCAGAGCTCTACATTTGATCTTAGCTAAAAATCCGAGAAGCGATAGTGTAGTCCCAACTCCATACTACAACCATTAACTGGCATTTAACCCATTTGTTATTTAAAAAACTACAATTACTGACTTTTATTATATGTCATCTGACAAACTTCAAATGCCAGCCTCTCAACCACTTTCCCTGAATTATCACACATTACATGTACTTTCTCTGCACTTCACTATCACACTATACCTGTCCCAGAATTTCAAACCTCTTGCTACGACCAATGCAAACTGATTGTCGCTTTACCTTGTGCTTTTCCAGTATGGAATTCCTGTTAAATACTCCTCCACAACGGCCACTTTTCTATTACTATGGCTCTAAACACTACCACTCTTGGACATATTGCGACTGTCTTTCATGAGTTAATTGAAAATAGTCTTCTATTACCTCTCTTTCCAAGGGATTCAAACCTCCCAAGTAGGATAGTTGTTACCATATTCTTCTTTACCTTCATTACGATCCAATGTTACTTATTGCTACACTGTCACTAGCAAACATTCCAACTAAGTTATCAATTACCCCACCTATACACTAAAACGTACAATAGCAAATCAAATGTATCAATAATTGTATACTACTTACATAAGCTGATATCAGTAACTTCCAAAGTAACAGTGCTATTAGCCCGAACAAGACTATACCTCCTATTGTACCAAGGACGATGAACAACACATTTGGCTCATAAACATAAAGCACTGGGCATTCTAGAAATGAATTCAAAAAAATTGAAAACATAAAAAAAAACGATTATTCACATCTAGCTTTTTTTCTGCTTATGTCTTTCTATTAAACAGGGCAGTACAAAAACCTTACGTCGCCAAACAACTCATCCCCTATCTTAGAATTTGTATAGTTTTCTTTCATTACTTATCATAACAAAACGTTCAACAGAAACGCCAGGCAAGTTTTCAGAGATAAAAAGAGGAAAGGAAAAAGCCAAGGAACAAAAAATTTTAAAAATTACAAAAAAAAGGGCAATTATGAATAGTAACCCTCTACACTGAAGTAAAAAAATTCAAACCAACCAACTAACCAAAAACAAACAATAGAGACGAAAAAACAAACAAACTGTGACGATGTAACAGGCTATATGTCCTTAATCATTACATAAAAAGATACTTCAAATGCACCAACATATTTTTGCCAACAGAAATATAAAAAATGTGCTTGGGTGTTTTGTGATGAGTGCTGTTCTTCTTCTCTTTGTCTCTGTGTGTGTGTGTGTGTGTGTGTGTGTGTGTGTGTCTCTCTCTCTCTCTCTCTCTCTCTCTCTCTCTCTCACACACACACACACACACACACACACTCACTCTAAGAAATATCATAAACACATGTGCTTTTGGAGGCTCAGGAAGGGGCTTTCAGAAAAACTAAAAAACCAACTCCCGTTATATTTTACAAACTTTCAACCTATATTTTGGATGTATCTACCATAAGGATAACAAATGGCTAAAAGACAACTGAATCTTACTATCCCAAACAGAAAAGCCCTAAGCGAAACGGAGGTCAGACATTTTCTGAAAATGCAATTTCTCCTTTGCAGCGAATGGATTCGTAAATCGAAGACCCATTTTGACAGCATAACAATTAAAATCACAAGTCTAAAGATTTCTCTAACGAGTCACGTGATCAAACCTAGATCTACCCAAACTGAGCTTTTCTGTTCCAGATGGTTAAATGTAAATATTAAATATATCTGTCTTTGAATCAAATGACTAACAGAATATATCAATAACATAAAAGAATTTTCACTTTCATTCCATTAAAAAAAGAGCTGTACAGAGTGGGCATCATTACGGCTTCAGTTATTTATTTCTATCACTGTTGAAAAGATTTCAAATTAGAATTTTTGAAAAAAATTAACGTAAACTCAATCCAGAAAAGGGAAGTTTTCGGACACCACAAGGCCATGCTGGTGGATCGATCCCTTCAAAATGAACATTACATATTGTTTTGATCAGGTAAACAATACTGTAGGAAAAATAACAAAATCTTGTAAGGGAAATTGAAACAGTATTCTGAAATCAACCATTTAACATATTTTTATTCTGTCATTAATTTAAGTCCCTTTGAAAAAAGCGTGATCAGATTTTCAGCTATAAAATTGGGATAGGAAAAGGTTCAGGTCGTGTGGTTCATTAAATTTGTTTAAAAATGTACCTGGGTACTGGAAATCTTCCTTAAATTGGAATGGGTGAATTAGTTAATATCTAATTCCTAAATTAATATGGAGTAAGCAGGCTGACCTTGTCTCTGGGAGCGAAGCGCCCGTGTCCTACACGGCTCCAGATCACTTTTAGGTAAGATGTAGTACCCGTCAGCCTCCCCAACCAGGGTAACGGTATGAAACGACTGCCATGCAGTTTGACATTGTGCTGTCAAAGGCCAAGGGAATGCTAACTTAACAGAAAACTGGTCCTTTCATGACCATCTACGTGGCAATATGCAAGAGCGGTGGGGTCAGTAAACGCAACGTCCTTCTTCAGTCAGCCACTGCGACTGCTGTGTTCGTCTTGGGCATTCCTTGCCAGTCCGGCTTACTGCAGCAGTGGACAGAGGTACACTGGCAATTGACAAAACCCAGTCCAAAAACCCGAAAACTCGTCAGCAAATTCCAAATCATGAAATCTTAAAAAACAAAAACTCATACTGGAAGGACGTCGCTCAAGAAAAAAATGGTCCAACAAAAATTTAAGTCTGCATTCTGGAATGTCATGGCAATACAGGATAAAGAGAACACTGAACGACCGGAATGAAGTAGTGCAATAATTACTGGGCTACTGTGCAAGTAGCTTAGAGTGAAGTGTGATTTCCAAAGTGCGGTTATATTATGTAAGAAGGTGGTTATACAATCTACTGGAGTGGTGAAGTAACTACTGGGCGCAGACGCGTCAGATGCAGGATTAGCTATCAGAAACAAGTTAGTACACAATAAATCAGTGAAAGAATAACAGATTGATCACCCTGCTTCTGCCTTTACCTCAAGAGGGATACTGCAGTTCGTAGCAATCTATGCCCCAACTCTTACCAATAGCCTTGAAAACATTGATAAATTCTACAGACAACTTGTAGAAAGGCAGAAAGCTTGCTGTTGACTGTCGAGAAACAGATTGGAATGAAGACATTTGGTTAATGTCATCAAGGGACACGTAAACAGCTTATGGAAGGGGTGGAAATTAATATGCTTAGGATTATGCACTGTCATCGATACCAGTCTACAATATGCAATACTTACTTCTTTCTTTCTGTACAACAAATGTCAAATTTCCAGACGGGGTGTCTTTATATTTGAACCGAACCAGGCATTTTTGGCTATCTTGTACATTGCAAGTTGCATCTTTCACTAAAATGTACGAGAACATGTAGCCATTAAGTCTGAGGACTGCAGAAGGGGATTGTACTAAAGTAAACAGGGTCGTTTAAAATTGCATTTGAAATATTTCACTTTCAATATTAAAAAAGTGTCACTATCTACAAATCAAAAATCTTGCACAGTGCAAGGAAGGTCCTTCTGACCAGGGTCTCAAACAACGATTAATGGGCAAGTATGTAAAAGGTTTTAGTTAGCAGAGTAACGCTTTTCAGTCGAATTTTTAGAAAACAAAAGAACTTTATTACTCCGTCAAAACTTTTTCAAGTTAGAACATGGTAATCTCTTGTTACGCATATTACCTAGTTAGTCAAAATGTAATTATCCAATCCTGTTTAGCACGACTTAGCTGTTTCTGCGCACAACTGAAAAACTTAACGCTGCATATGAAAGAAAAATGCAGCGGTCAATGGCGAATACAGATTCATAAAAAATAAGAAATACTTTTCAGAAATGAATTTTTAACAACAGATCTTTTTTAGAAAAAAACCCAACACAAACAAACAAACAAACAAAGAGACAAACAACAACAACAAAAATATATTTTGGTCCTCAGTCAGCAACATATAGTCGGTTGGGTACATAATATTTTTTTACGTAAATACTTAATTACGCGAATATGTATTTAACAATTATCCAACTATTTAATAGCATAGGCCTTGCTCAGCAGATTATATAAAATGTGAAACTAATGAATCCTAGATTATGCCAAAAAACAGTCTCCTTTTATTAAACATTTAAAGTGGTCACTATGGTAAGCAAGTTTTCAATATCATCGACAAAAGCCCGAATAAATTAAACAAAAATTTAGGCCTACACTCATTTATTTTAATCTATGTAAACAGAATTTCCAATTCACTTTTCTCATTTACTCCTGACTGCAATGTGTAGAATACGGTCTATTATACCACAGGATCTTTTGCCAAAAACAAGACAAAAAATTAATATTTGGAATTCCGTGGCAAGAACCAGAACTAAATATCTAGCCTGCCATTTCTTTGGTCTTGAAAGGGCGTGAAAAAGTTTCAACTTTGGTGTGTTGGTCAGAATAAAATAATGTCCGAGTAATTTTGGATAAAACTGAAAACGGGCAGATAATAAAGTTTTTATGTGACGGGTAAAACCTGGCTTGGATTCTTTTCATATTCTTTAAGCGTTTTAATGGTTTTTTTTCAAAAAGATAAATTAGTTAATTCTACTTAACACTAAACGAAGCTCAGATGGAGGGACCCTTGTGTGAAGCTCAGTTGCTGAGTTTGAAGTTTACAAGTTCTTATGTCCAGGTTATCTGCTTTACAAAATAACATGTCTAATGTTACAACTAATACAATTGTAAAGCTACGTCAGGTAAGTATTTTGTGTGACTGTCAATATTTAATAGAGAAACCAAATGATTAAGCCCAAACAAAGAAGAAAAATAAAATATTAGTATCCGAAAAAAAAATTTCCTGAGCCTCTGTATCGTATAATTGTAATAAAATGTAAAACTTGGTCAAAATCTATCTTATACAATACGGTATCTCATGTCTGGGGCCAGATAAATTACCTTGCGCTACGCTGCGAAAGGTTCTTATCATATAATAACGCCCTGCAAAAATCATCAGATCAATGTCATCATGAAATGCACTGTATCACTATGAGTTATAGCGATAAAAAAAATGGAATTTATTTTATAAAATTTATGTTTGCGCACAAGCATATGGTATCCTTCTTCGCAAACGAAGATTCCAAAACCGTCTTAAACCAATCATCAAAGTTCAGACAATAGATAATATTGGAATAGTCACTATTAAGCAACAATTTTTCCACCAACACAATCACAAATAAAACGATGTCAAACTATTTTAACAGTTAATACATTCACTGGCTTTTTAACCAGCATCATACAAACTTACACGTATCATTCACCACTGTGACATCCAATGAGCACTTTTTACAAAATTCTGGATCTCCCTCCTTGAAAGCTTGGCACATAATACAGGGCTGATTTAGCTCACAAATGCCTGTACAACCCTAAAATATGGAAGAGAATCGCTGCAAATAATAAAAAAGCCTTTTGAAATGGCGAAAATATACCGGTTAACTCTTCTAATGGTTCAAGTGATACCCAGTTTTTCATTCTCACAGCAAATATATATATAATATATATATGTAGGCTCCCGTTTGTATAGACATGTAACGGGATAGGGCAAATTGAAAACGTCCCCCCCAAAAAAAAAACCCCTTCCCAATGTCTGTTTTTATAAAACAAACCTTTGCAAACTCAGTTTACTAAGGAAAATGTGGTAAGTTTATCTATTAGAAACCTGGCATTGGTCCAGCTTGTTTCACTGGGTTGGGCAACACAGCAAGGTGAATGTCTTCACGAACCAAAAATACTAATCATTCTGGTGTGAGTACGATCTCGGCCCCAAATCATTGTGCTCTCACAAAAATTCTCAGTTTTTCATAGTCTCTTTATTATTATTAGTCTCGAAAAAGCTTATCATTCGGTTAAGATATTTGAGACAGCTTAACCATGGTATGTGTTCATCCATATACACAAGGTGCTCTACCTAAAAAATCCTTTTCCTTAGCCTTCCACTTCTAGCCGTATAATAACAGGACCCACACAATTCGATACTATAATTCGGTACCACTTTCAGTGTACCATTAAAAGTACTAACTGGTTACCTTAATCAGGAGTTTTGAGAGTGACATGATTACATCTGAAACCGGTTTAATTCCAAGTATCAAATCATCTGATGATCTAGTTCCTACTTATACAAAATTAGTTCAATACCAAAGGAAAAATAGTTCGTATTTTTTTATGAACCAAGAATACAAGGGATTCTTATATGAAAAACCTATTATGCATGCTGATACATGCCACTTACAACGCCAAATGAAATTTCGCTGTCACGTATGTAAATAATTAACAATTACTTCTATCCCATCGTATTCAGTTCTAAATTTCTGTTCTCCGTAAAATATTAAGTTTTAAAACAAATTTGTCATATGTGCCGTTCCACGCTTTTGTGTGTATTTACTGTAGAATCTTGAATCAATAGTCAATGTAATACAGGTGGGAAGAGATTTATGGTTCGAATATCAGCTACTTAATAAAAAATTGCAGTCAGTAAACAAATTGGATTGGTTCCTTTAAATAATTTCAAAGTCGAAGACCAACAGTGTTCTGTTTGGCGTCAAGTAGAATTGGAATGGTACCCACCCTGAAGCAAATTCACATGCTGCTGTCAATACTTACCGGACAGCTTTCACATCGTTTACCCGAATATTCGCTATCGCAGTTGCAGGTTCCACATTCGCACTTTCCATGCCCATTACAGACAAGCTGAAAATGAGAAGGGGCAAGAAAATACACAAAAATGATTGAAAGTATGCGCTGTGGGTGAAACCACTTTTTTTTGTACTTAATCAATTATATTTAGTGTTGTACAGAAAAGCGGCGCTCAGACCGAGAACAGATTTTCATATTACTGTTAACTTGCACCACCCTGGTTAAATTAACAAATTCCAATAAAATTCATTCTCTTCCGTTTAAGATTAATTGGATTCTAACAACAATTTATGCTTAAATATTTTCATAAATAAAAAAACACGAGCAGTATACGTAAAGTTTTCAGCGATTTTTACAATTGGAATTGGCTATCGGCCATCTCAATGGTGTGTTCACATGGGTCAGATTTAATGGCCAATGCCATCAAAAGGTATAAAAGCCAAACGTCCATAGCATCTAGCAACTATTTCAGAACCTTTTGCTGATAGACCTTTATGTAGAATCAGACGTCTGCTGTCAAAATGGTTAGTTACATGAATCATGCACTTCAATTCAAAATCTATATAAACTTTTCTGCCACCAAAAAAATTTTTTGGTATGATTTCAAAGCTGTGTTTCAGGAAACAAAGCTCGACTCTCTTGGATTACTGTACATCTGCGCTGTGCATTAAGTTTCATCTCCTAGTTGCGGAGTTTTAAAACCCTCATTTCGGTCTGAATTCAATTGACCTCGTCTGTTGTTTGTCTTATGAATCTCCTAAACAGGCTGAAAAAATATAGCAAGTATATCTTTCACATGGTCATCTTAACTGGCAACACCTAAAGATGAAAAACGTAAGTAGTGTTGTTCACCCAACTAAGAAAAGAGAAAAAAAACACATCACAATCTTTTGTATACTTAAACACCACATGCCTTGCAAACATACCCGTCAAAGCGCATAGCTTATCCAAAGCAAAACAATACATACGATAGCTCGATGATCCAATAACAGATCAAAGTTACGGTTAATCTTTTAGTAAGCTACCTCCGAAGCTTACAGTTGGCGTTTAGCTTTTACATATACCCAGACAGTATTTGGTGTGACATGAGCAACACTTTCTTAATGGCGGGCACTCCAGACACAACACACTACGACAAAACAACTCGCCCATGTTTCTAATAAGAAGATTGGCATAAGGTTAAAAGGAGGCACTGCACAATTACAGGATACTGCTATGCAGGAAAGCGAAAAAATGTCAAGCCATCAAAATATATGTTGATAAAGAGACGGATCAGAGATTACCTATTAGCATTAACGTTTGATAGAGACATTGGATATAACGTTTAATCTGGGGGTGTGCACTATTTGTAAACAACAACATGCCAATTTTAAAATGTACGATACACCAAATAAGTCAAACCGAGTTTAAAAATAGAAGATGAAAATCAGAGTTCTTTTCCCATGAAGCTAATCCATAGTGATCAACTCTTATTAACAAGATGTAATTTGTTGGCATGTTGGAAAAACAACTCTTCGTATGATATTTACTCCTGTTATGGCAAGCGGCTTACACGGATTATTTTCCTCATAGTTTCTACAGCTGTCTATTATTATACTCACTTACAAAACATAGTATAAAAATACTTACTCCATTATAAAGACAATCTGGCGCAACTTTTGTGCAGTTCTTTTTACCACAATTTGAACCAACCCAGACTCCTTTGCAAACACATTTTCCACAGACACATTTACCATTGTTTGGTCCTGTAAACGTAATACGGATCCAAGTATTCGTGCTATCACACAACAAAACATTTCTAGTCAACATAACAAAGTCTGGTGTATGAAAATAAGCTCGATTCATACAACTGGGTCCTTGTGCTAATAAATTTTAATGTCATTTTTGCCTGTTTTCTGAACAAAGTTAAAACCTTTATAACATAATTTTTCATACACGAGATACAATGCGGCAAATTTATTCAATTTTTCTGAAAAATTATCTTTCGAAAATGTTACACACACCAACCTCTAAAGAATTGTTTTTTACATTTGACTCGATCAAAAGATCCGGAAAAAAAATAATTACAAAAAAATTGCCCACTCCTTCAAAGTATACGTATACGTATACAGTACGTTGATTCTGGAAGTTATTTCTCCCCAAGAAATGGTTCATTTAAACACAGCAATGCCTGAACTAGTTATCAGGGCCACTCCTGTACTATGGTTTAATACATACAAATATAAAAAAATAAGAAAACTTTCAAACTTTAAATTGAAAAGTTGACAGCAAAACAGCACCAACAATTTAACGTGGAAAATAAAAAAGTGAATTGAACCGGTGACCCTACGCCTGAAACAAAACAAATCATTTTACGTAACTTCGAGGTTATAGTGAGGAACGGTCAAAAGCACTTGAACGGTCAAAATAGTCAGTTTTGGGTAAATAATGGGGCAGGCCATGTACCAACATTATTCTATCGTAGCCATTATCATGCCATCCTGCTCTGAATGGAAAATCGGATTATACTCGTTTTCTTTTTAGATGTTTACCAGACTCTTCTGGAATATTGATCGAAAAACATTTCTGAAAAAAAAATAATTAAGGCCAGTTAGCGTACACAGTACAAGTTTCTCTGCAGTACTTGGCCTTGGAATTCGTTCTTCATTTGCCTTTCTTCTTTCTAAGTGCTGTTTTTTCAAAAACAATCAAACCTTAGTAATGTTCCACCTCAATAACGTTTCTACCTTCTTGATTTGTTTTACATTTCTAAGTATTCGTTTTGTTTTCCACTGTAAACAAATGGTACGAGTAACAAGGAAATAAGTATACTGATAAGCAATAAGCAAATACAGNTGCGGCGCGCTCGTCCAAGAAAAAACTGCATTACAGACTATAGTTTAATTGTTTAATAGTATTTCAAGGCACTATTCTACTAGAAAATCCCTTTTTAGATGTTTACCAGACTCTTCTGGAATATTGATCGAAGAACATTTCTGAAAAAAAAATAATTAAGGCCAGTTAGCGTACACAGTACAAGTTTCTCTGCAGTACTTGGCCTTGGAATTCGTTCTTCATTTGCCTTTCTTCTTTCTAAGTGCTGTTTTTTCAAAAACATTCAAACCTTAGTAATGTTCCACCTCAATAACGTTTCTACCTTCTTGATTTGTTTTACATTTCTAAGTATTCGTTTTGTTTTCCACTGTAAACAAATGGTACGAGTAACAAGGAAATAAGTATACTGATAAGCAATAAGCAAATACAGTTATTTAATCTAGTCTCCTCAAAAAAACACCACAAGAAGTTCTGCAAGTGGCAGTGGCATTGTGTACATTTAGAATAATCATCTTTACCTCCACAGACTTCACCGTTGTATCTCTCGCATCCAAAATTGTTGCACTCACAGTATTTTCCAGAAAACTGTTGATTGGGATCCTAGGAAGTAACAACCAGTAGCATACGGTAAAATAAAAATTAAAACCCAAACAATGTGGGCCTTACCCTTCTCCAGCCCCCTATTTATAAAAAAGAAATTCTCAAGTGACCAAATCTTAAAGATCTCAACAATACAGGTCATACCCTTAAAAGCACATCGTGCACGTAAAGTACATCAGTTATGTATTATCTTAGGTCTTTAGTTTCGATACTGCAACGTGACCATTAACCGAAACCAAAAGCAAATATTACTTAATAGGAAAAAATTAAATTTTAAAATACTAATTATCACTCAATTTTATTACATAACTGCGTTAAATTACCCATTGTTTTCTCGCGGTATGAAGAAAGTAAAGATACAATTTTCTTGACAAACAACTTTGCTGTACTGCCTTAGCCAAAAGCAGTGCAACGATAATCTCCAGTACGTATTCTGTGTCATGATGCAAAGCTTAGCACTGGCGTTACGATATTGTTCTGCTTATTAAAGTCTGAAGAATTTGGGAGTTGGAAATAGTGTGGTCATATAATAAGGTGGCTGTATTACCTTAACCTGATTTCCGTATGTTGGTTGTTGAAAGGAACCTAATGTGGGATTTGCACCGGCAGCCCTATGAAATATACGGTTCAACTCGTCGAAAGTTGTAATACCGTATAGTCGCAGCCGTTGTTAAACCAAGTCATAATATTAATGTTCTACAAGTCTGTTAATCCTTTATGATAACTACTGAACTTCGCAGAGGAACTCCAACTTGGATACAAACTGCAAAGTGATCAACTCTCTTGTTCTTAAATATGTTTATATACACTACCAACCTGCACCTAAGCAGTACTAATTCTGAAAAAAACCAAGCTAAATTATCAAAACGCACTCATTCTACTTACATCTCGACGATTACAGCTGCACTGGCCACATATACAAGTACCAACTCCACTGCAGACAGGCAAACCTGTGTTGTTACTTGGGTGGAAAAAGATTAACAAACAAATATTTAAAAAATACGCCATAAAAAAGATTTTTAATTGCTAGCACTAATAAAGGGCAGGTAAAAGAGGACGATTTTACCATTTTTGGGGTCGACCTCAACCTACTAAAACTAAGGCTGGAATGGCAGGTATTAACAGTAAAATCTTTAACGAATTAAAATATGATACAATTTAAAGAACATCTGAAAACTCAGTAAAAAGAAAAATAAGACAACAAAATAATCATGAAATAAAACAAAACAATCCTAAAAGAATTCAAATATGCTAAAGAAGGGTAAATAATAGCACTATATTCATTGTTAAAAAGCCGATATAATCGTAACTACGTCTCAAATGGTTGTAATGGTGAAAAAAAGCCAATAAGAATGTATGTTTTGGGTCTCATGACCAAAATACCACTACTTTATACTCAGAAAGACAACTTACGTTGTCTTAGAGTAACACTGATGGTAATATTTTTACCTCAAAATCCAACAATTCGAGCTAAATTTTAAAACATCACTTTTAACTCATTATTACCTCTACTCCTACTATTTCTACTGTCTTAAAATTACAAATTTCCTCTGGGCGTTTATAAAATTTTTAAGCACATTTTTGTAGCGTCTATTAGTGGGTGAGAGTTATATCAAACCAAACACTATTTTGTAATTGATAAGAAAACTACAAAAAAGTAGTCCATTATTATTAAACATCAGTGTTTTAATCGTTGTCTTCATCCGGTGAATGAAATCCTTCACCTGCATCTTCATTATCAGAATCAGTTGATTGAAACAGTGTCATCAGTGTCATCACCTGTCAGTGTCATCTCTTCTACAACCTAAAGCTGATCTTTTAACAAACAAAACCCACTTGAACAAGGTGTTCCATTTTTTGCAACAATGAATTACATTGCCTTTTCTACTATTCCCCTTTTTATAGTGTTGATGAAAAATTAAATAGTCTGAGCAGTTGTGTTTTATTTTGTATCTTTTATCTAATAAACGCCGCTTTCTGTGCTGCGGCGTTTATCAGATAAAGGATACAAAATACTATGCTCTGAGCTTATTCTATTAACAAAGCAAGTTACTTCAGATTCAGATATTTCAGTAAATTCTTCCGGTTTATTCTTTCAACGCTTTCTACAAGCATCACCAGTCTGTCATTTATCATCATACATTTCTTACAACCTGTAGTTTTTCACAAAGAAATAATTATTTCACAGGTAAATGTGCAATAAACGATTCTTTAATTTTCTTACAAACACCTAAAAGTCATAAATTTCTCAAGTATGATCATTAGTCTTGTGCCAATAAGGTCAGTGAGCATGAAATAACAAACGGTTAGCCCACAAATTTTACTATTCTACTCAAGCTGTATTGTAAAGAAACTTTTCTTACCTATTAAAACTTAGATCGTTTGTCTTCCTGAAAATTAGAACTTCCTTACAAGTACAAAAAATGTAGAAGATGTCCACCCTTGTTCAAATTTCTATGTTAATTCTACTCTTCCTACAATTATTACTGCTACTATCATCCCTTTTCTCCTCTTTCATTTGCTTCTGGCGCTTGCAACAGTATTAAGTTTATCAAAACAACCAGCTTATAGCAGGTTTTAAAGAAACTAGCATTGTAATAATTACACAAATAAATATCATGATAAACATATCCACAACGTTAAGGGGAACTTCAAGTGCAAGTACACTGTTAATTCAAATGCTTACTATGGTCTGCAGAGTCTGTCGTCAGCGCCTGTTACATTGTCACACTTACAAGTGTCCCCAAATCTTAAAAAAATGGGAAGAAAGAAGAAGGGTAACATACAAAAGAAATACTTTGCATCAATTAACATATTAACACTGTATTAATTTCCTGTTCTCAATTGACTATTTCCTAAATTTTAACCAAGTATGGTCTTCCAAGGAATGTTATTAAATAAATGGTTCAATCACGGTAACAAATTTGGTGGATATCCTTGCACTGTCTGTTGGGTAAACAAGGTCCTTTGGCCAGACACTGTCAAATAATGTCCCTCTCCAAGTGTGACTTCCCCCCCCCAATTTTATCAATTAATTTGGAGACCATACATCTTAGGTACTAGCCATGATTAGTCAGACGGTTCTACAACCTTCTGACTAATCATGTTGTTAATAAAAGTAGGATAATCAATGAAAAATAAAATATTTGAAAAGCATACAATGTGACACAAATGCTTTTGCTAGTTTAACCTTGCACTTTGTCAAATTATATACAACTGGTTTATAAGTAATGAATCCAGTAGCTATCATAAATGTCCAAAGAACCCAATAGTAAAAACTTCGAAATTTGCACGGATTCTAAGTGTCCAGGTAATTTTTGGATTTGCCGTGGTGCCTTGGCTCTTACTGGCCTCGTTTCCAAGCCGAGCAAACAAAAAAGAAAAAAAAAGTCATTTGACCCATCCATTGGCGACTCGCACTTCGTAAGATGCAAAGTTATTTAAAAACTTCTGTGAAGCCTTATCCCAGACAAACAAAACAAAAATGCGAAACAATTCATTTGTTTTTCTTGCTTAAAAGTTTTAAAGCTTTGCTTTGATTTGTTTGCAAAGGTGTTTTATGCCCATAATTCAGAACCTGCTTTTATGTTTTGACATAAACCAAGTCCCTACTTATAACCACTCATGTGGTCGGAGCCGATTTAGAGTAGGGCTCGTGATGCTTGAGTACTTGTCATATTTCCAACCCTAAAATTTTCATATGCAACTTTAATATAAAGATTAAATGGACTTTTTTATTATGTACTTTAAATATTTGGCAATAGCAGCAATTTATGAACCCCCTTTTTCCCCTGTTGGCCTTATATAGTTGTAAATCTCATTTTCAGACCCCACAAACCAATCATATTACAGCGTTTAGGATTTCTTTTGTTTACAAAATCCAATCATTTGGACGAAATTGGTTTTATTTCTAGCACTAGTGGGTCTGACTATCTGACATACTTTTAAACCAATCGAAATTTTCCAATGAGCATAATTTCTTTTGCCGGGAGGACTGCTGAGCACTAGTGAGATTTGGAAGTACAACTGACAGGCTAGCAAAAGTCTAGTTTCACGCATTGCCAGCTTTGGGTGCGTTTACATTTACTCCGAAGGTTGATGGCGGTATCAGTTGAAAGACTGCTGTTGGGAAGCAGCTCATCGAACTCAATGAAGTTCTGTGCAACGACAATCCGAATCAAGTAGATAAAGATTCTGTAACAGAGTCATCTGTTTTCTTCGGAAAACAGCTAAGTGAAAATAGTCCACTTGCCTATTTGTTAACACCAGAGTTGCAATTCCCCTCCAGAGAAAAAAGGAGAGCTAAAGATGGTGTAGGGTAAGGATAATCTTTTTGAAGTAATTGTATGTCGCGACATCCTTGGCTCATTGAGGCAGTTAGCTGAGGGATAGATTATTTATTATAAAATAAGAGGCGGTGGTGGTGTTCGGGGGTTCCAAAACGATATTGAATTAAACTTTTGACAATGCCCTAAAATGGACACATTAGCGGAATGTTATTTTTGGTGTTAAAACTAGTTTGGCATTTCTCAACTCTTCCTTGACATTCGTGTCCCCACAGACATTGATCAAATACCGGTATTCCACCAACACACATCAGTGTGACCAAATAAGGAAACAATTTTCTTTTGTTTCGATCAAAAAACAGCATCTGTTGCTACCTGGGTCGTCTCCGCATCGATATTAAAGGTAATTTTAACAGACATTGCCCCCCTGATATTCGACGACTTCCGTGGGATCTCACGGTAGTAGTTATTGTAAACAAAGTTTTCAAAGCAATTGTTCTAGTGTCAACAGAAATCAATTAAGAAGTGCCATATCCGTTTTTTTCCCACCCTTTGGATCGTATTTAAACCTCCAGGGAATTTTTAATTCCATTATCAGCTCATTAACACCGAACCTGCGCAACACGAGAGCAAAAAAGCTGCAGAATAAGAAACTCAAACTTGTGTGTATTGAGCTGTGTATTAGACGAAGATCTGGGGCTGGAAGCCTACTAGGGGTTACTATGGGAACATACGGGTCCTCTTTGCTTTCCAGGGGAAATAAAACATGAATTTTTAAATTCATAAAAACTAAATGTGGATATACTGCGGACTTCGAACCTTGAATAAGGGTGAAAAATTTCTCACTCAAAAAATTATTCGGTTCAAAATGACAAAGCCAAACAGGTCACATGAGGGTCTTTTAGAAAACGATCTCCCTGCCCCATGGGTTTCGTATGATCTGAGACCACAGTGACAGCCAAATTTTAATTCAAACTTTTTGATTTGGGGAATCTTTTTAACGAACTGAAGTACTTAATTTGTAAAAAGAAGCTTAATAATAAGAAACATGCACATATGCAAAAAAATGTTTGTAATAAGTATCCGTGCAATTCTTTTGTTTGTACGCAGCATATTAAATTGAATATTTTGATTTGAACTGGTTTTTCGGGTATTTAAAAAGAGTCAATTTTATCATTTAACAACTGTGCTACCAAAAATATTGGGTTCAAGCAAAGCAAATTGAATGGAATAGAGAAAAATCAAAACCCATTGTGGAGGCTGTAATTCTCTGTGGAGAAAAATATACCTTTGAGGAGTCACAGAGGCGATGCCAAGCATTTCGATCAAACTAAAAACAATCCAGGGAACCCTGAAGTTGCCCTGAGCTGTCTCGCCTCCCGTGGGGACAACATGTTGTCCTTGGATCACATCACCAATGCTCCGAAAATCTGCACCACATAGATAAAAAAAACAGCCCAGAACAAAGTCATAAATATATGTGCGAAAGTCATTACGGATAAATTAGTTGATGAGATCATGCAGGTTAAGTTTTTTTTCCATTTTAGCGGATGTTTCTGGCGTCAGCACGATCGAGCAAGTAGCTATCGTTCTTTGTTTTGTGGATAGGTCTTAGCAAATCAGGGAAACGTTGCTGGGGTTTATGGCTTGTGACGAGAGCCTTCTGGCTGGTGAAGTGATAGCAAGAAAGTGCAGTGAAACAACAACACGGATTTACCAATTATACCCTGAAGCCATGCATGTTTATTGCAGACCACGTTTTGAATCCGTGTCTGCTCAGGTTGCATTACCCCCCTTGTCGGACATGATGAGGAATGTTAAAGTAGTAAGTTTTTATCTTTAAAATGTGCATCCTAAGTGTTTTGGCCTTCTAGCAGAGAAAATACGTACAACTTAGACGCCAATCCACTATATTCGTTTGATTGAGGTCCGCCGCACAAGACGGATTGCGATAATTGACGACCCGGATGTTTCAAGTGAATTATTTGAAGGCATTGTCACGGGCTTACAATCTAAAAAGAACAATGACAATAGTGTATACAACACTGACTCCATTGCGGAGTCTTCAGGGTTTTTCTACAGTACCGTTGCTTTTCATTTTGTCATTTCTCTTGTTACAGCATCTCATTTGTTGGGAGTAACCTGGTTACTAACAAAAGAGCTTTAGTCTCCAGCAAAGGACGTCATTAGTTACAACGAGAAAATCACGTTTCATGTAATACCTAAGAGCCTTCAAAGTGAGATGGATTATCTTCATCTTGAATGGTATAAAGAAGCAAGCAAGTTTTCGGAAAAAATTGGCACTATCTCACCAGAACCACGTACCATAAGGAGCCATAATCATCGCGCAAATAGATTCTCCTGCAGAATACTATCGGGTCGTCCTTTCAATTCCTTTCCTCGGTCACCTTACCTCTTAGATCCAAACTCGTTTTTCAAACCGAAACGTTATACCGATAAACGTTTTATGGCCTTCTTAAGGAAGTTGTAAGCACCAGTGATAGGATAGAGGAATTTTCAACTTTCCTTGAAATGTATGTGAATGACCTTCCAGCGACACGATACCTTGCTCTTGGGTTAAATAAGTGGCAAAACAAATGGAAAATTTCCTCGAGACTAAACCCACAACACTCGCAGTTCTTTTCCCATTGGTTGACACAACTCCTGTTACCTCGAGCTCATGTGGGGGGTCAATCTCCGTCTTGTGCAATTTAAAAACATATTTGCACAGTATCATGCCTGAAAGCACCGTGAAATAATTGTCGATCCAAAAATTAACAATGATCGTTTTACGTTGGACCACCCAGTCAATGTCTAAATTTTACAAGTGACTGGTTCATGTTTTTAACAGCTGTGTCCTAACCAGTGGGCTTTTTGATTGGTTTGCATGTCAAAAGAATGGATTTATTTTTACATACTAAAATATACCGAATAAAATCTGGTAACTAACACATTAGGGTTTTTTGTATTAATCAGAGAGAGGTCTAAAATATAACGGGTAATTTTTAAAAACGGGATTGCTTGTATTTTTTCACACAGTCGTTTATAGAAGGGTAATTCTTCAAAACAAAGGAGTGTGATCAGGAAAATATATTTCCCTAACAACGCCCTTCTATAAAATACAGCACCAGTCAGATTTTTCCTCGATCTGCCCCTGGTGGGCCTGATATCGTTGGTTTCGCTTGCACAGAGTAACTACTCACAGATCGAGGTGTCCATCTTTCCTTTTTCCCCTGCTAAATAGTGTTGATGGATATATTTTATTTTCAAACCTATCGTCAAATGTGACGATTAGTTCTTTTCCGTTTGCAAATTTTAAAGCCATAATCATTCAAAACAAAATGGGCATAATTAATATTTTACCCACCTTCCTGGGTTGCAGTAACATGTTCCGCAAGTAAAGGATCCGTCACCGTTGCATTTCGGACTGCTAGGCTCCTGCATGTACAAAAATAACGAGGAAAATACTTAACAATTATAGACGTGACAGAGCCACCAAAGGTTCTGATGGGCTTGTTGAGCATCCTCTTGGCCTCTTACACATGTATGTTGGTAAATAATAACGCAGAGTACAGCAGTTTTCTTTGANAACAATTATAGACGTGACAGAGCCACCAAAGGTTCTGATGGGCTTGTTGAGCATCCTCTTGGCCTCTTATACATGTATGTTGGTAAATAATAACGCAGAGTACAACAGTTTTCTTTGACGTCAAAAAATCAAGGAAATTTCCACCTTTTTATTAACTTGATAAAAGTACAAGTTTTGCATTAATCAGAAACAAAAAACACAGATTAAGCTATTAAAGTAAATATCCACGCAAAGATTGAGGGCAACGTACCCGATAACTAAACCAGAGTCAGTGTTATTAATCTGCTGGTCCATTCGAATTACAAGAAATCCCAAGTTTCACAATATTGATCTAACAAGAGAACGCTCTGTAACTGACGAAAATTTCATTTCTCAATGTTTGGGGCACTAGAGGTGCCTTCACCAAATGGGGGTACAAAAATAATGGTTGAAACTCACCGTCTTGGAACTGGTCTCGCAATCACAAGTACAAACATATGATACTTGTATTTTCACATCACCAAATCCTGGCACATTAATAATAAAGCTGAAAAGATAATTAAAAATTGAAAAATATTATAAATGTGTTAAACACACGAGTAAGCTCTCAAACTGTGCTAAAAACACGAATAACCGATCCAACTCTCTGAACAAGTCAACTTCGAAGTAAAGCGTATTTTCGGGAAAGAAGCCTTGCAAGTTCTATCCACTCATGCCAGTGAGCCCCACAAAATGTGTCCTCATTGGATGAAGTCGTGCTGGAGCATGAAGAGACAAAAGATTTTAACATCAGGATTGATCGAGAGACAGAAGCAAGAAGACCGGACAAAATTGTGCTAGACAAAAAGAAGGAAGAGACAGTCTTAGTTGACGTGGCAGTGCTTGGGGATTTAAGAGTTAAAGATGAGGAGCTGGAAGAGATTAAAAATACTAGGTTCTAGCTATCGCGGTAGAGAAAATGTGGAAGACTACAGTGAAGGTGGTACCTGTGGTAATGAGAGTGCTTGAAGCAAAACACATGCTTGCGGTGTGGCTGAACGACCTAGAAATATGAGAAACTGGGAGGGAGACTGCATCCGAAAAGTGCTGTCTATCTGAGTTTGGGGGTACCAAAAAGATGGCAGTCGACAAGCATAAAGCTGTGGGATCAAAGAATAAAAACAACAACTATAATTTTTTTAAAACTTCACATGGTTTATTATTTACGTTATGTTGACCGGCTATATATACTAAGTGAAGAAGGTGGAAGTGGGTTACTCAGCAGGGTACGGAAAGACTAGCAATAAGATTAGAAAAAAAAAGCTATATGAAGGAGAGTTAATGGAGAAAGAAACCCCAACATTCACTGGAACCAAGAAACAAAAAGAGCACGAAGGAAAAAGCAAATGGAAAGAAAACTTTGCATTGACAATTCTTACGATAAGTTGATAAAACTGGTGCTTCAGAAAAATGGGACAAGTTGAAAACAGAAAACTGAGACCATTATATTTGCTACACTGGAAAAAGCCATTAAAAAGCATGAAATAATAATAATGAAATACAATGAAATACGACCGACAAGACACAAGTAAACAGCTTTCGCCCAATGTGGGGGCAAAAGAATGACAGTGAATCATAATTTAAGTGAATGCACCAAACTGGCTCAAAATGATTACAAACGAAGGCATGACTGGGTTTGAAGACGAAGTCACTGGACGATACGAGCGAAGCATGGATTAAAGACGAAGTTGCACGAACATGCACTCTAAGCCGTTATTGTGAATGAAAAGTCTAAAATACTTTGAGACTTCATAGTACAAACAGATCAAGACAGAAGACCAGATATGATTATTAATGAAAACAAGAGAAACAAGGGGAATTTATCGATTCTCCAACACCATTTGACACATGTTTAATTGAAAAAGAACAGGGAGAACACAAATAATTCAAAGATCTCGTGAGACTGCCTTAAATGTTAAGGAATGTAATACATGAAGTTATTGCGATTGTGATTGGAGCCTAAGGAACAACAAGGATGTCACCACAATTACACCTAAACAAATTGGAATAATCGCACAACACAAATCAAGGAATTACAGAAAACCACATTCTTGCAATCAGAAAGAATTTTACGTCAAGTACTTGAGGTTTGGGATGTCTTGTTGACACAAAGCTCTAAGTAGAAATATCATTGTAAAACAATGTGCGACATGACAGCAACAACAACAATAATAATAGAAATTTTTTTACTTTTTTTATCTTAACACATACAATTACAAACATCACTAATCAAGGTAGTTTGCATTGGCTTGCCTATTTAAGAAAATTAAGCACTTTACTAACAAAATTAATAAAACGACAATAGTTCAAGGTTTGTCCATGGTTGGTTTCCACGACAGAATATGTAGTATGTGATGTGAATGATTATGTTGGACAGTTTGGTTGAAAGAAACCGCTCGTGTTTGTTGTCGATGTTCAAAGCGTTGCACATTTCACTGAAAGTAATACTTGATTTACCGAATGTACATAAAGAGCTAATGAAAAGATTTACGAAGCTAACTTTCGAAAAGCTGGAATATAAATCACGAAACAAAGAACGATATTTTTCATATTTGCGAGAAGCATTTTTATCCAGGTTTGTTTCATACCCCACCGTCAATTCAAGTATGCACAATTGTTTTTTTGGATTAACAAAGAGCAAATCAGGCCTCAAGGCATTTCGAGTTATAATGCATGGCGATAAGAATCCACAGATATCAGCGTGAATTGTACAAAACTTCAACATGTTTGAGAGATCCTGCTAAGTACTGTAATGCTGAGTTGTGAAATAATAACGATAATAATAATAATAATAATAATAATAATAATAGAAAATAATAATAATGACTATAAGAAAAGAGAAAAAGAATAGAATCTTAATTCCTGGAAAGAGAAGAAAACGTATGGACAATTTGTTAGAGAGTTGGAGGGAAAGGATGTTGAAAATTCTTGGAAATGGCTAAAGTCGTGTGATTTGAAAGGATATACCGAGGCATTAATATGTAGTGCCCAAGAGCAAGCCATAAGAAATAATAGCATCAAACATTTCATAGATAAGACTAGAGAATCACCTTTTTGCAGGATGTGTGGTGAGAGAAATGAAACTGTTTACCATATAATTAGTGAGTGTTCTGTATTGGCAAGAAAAGAATATCTAAAGCGTCACAATAACATTTGCAAATATATACACTGGAATTTATGTTAAAAGTTTGATCTTGAAGCGACAATGAAATGGTATGAACACGAACCCCAGGGAGTGATGGAGAATGACTCATGTAAGATAATGTGGGATTTTGTAATACAATGTGATAGAATAGTGATTGCAAGAAAACCAGACATCGTTGTAATAGATAAGAGTAAAAAACAGACAAAGGTTATAGATGTCGCAATACCTGGAGATGTGAGGGTGCTAGAAAAAGAACAAGAGAAAGTTGTTAAGTACAGACCTCTGCGAGATGAGATTGTTTGACTGTGGAAAATGATGAAGATTGAAATTATCCCTGTGATCGTGGGTGCGTTGGGAACTGTCTCGAAAACTTTGAAAGCTATGTTAAACAAATTGGAATAACGATGAATGCAGAACATGCCCAAAAATACAGCACTGTTAAGTACAGCCCGAATCTTACGGCTGGTCCTTGGGCATGAAAGCTAAAGGTGAAAGGGTTGTGATTACTTAGATGGCAGGTAGCTATCTGGGGCCACACCAATAACAACCGAACCAAATGAGAAGTAAAGCTTTGTGAGAAAACATATCAAGCATAATAATGGTTACCGTAATCATTAAAAATAAAAATAACAGTAACAAGCTGAAGGACTATGAAACCAACTCTAACATTGTTTTTGTATTTCTTGAAGTTCGACAAGCTAAAATCCAGCCAAGTAAACGAATTGTTCCTGTTGACGACTAGCTGTCTGAGGTTAAGTTCTACGACGAAAGGCTTTCATATAGTTTGGTAAGCAAACTTCTTCTTTCATTATTTTGTTCATTTTCTGCACAAGACTGTCACCAGGCAGTTTCAACGATAAACACGAACCCAACCCTCGATGAAGAACGCATTTGCAAAACAGATATAGAATAGATAAAACGCCTGCATAAAGTCTTTCCCTGATCACAAAATAGCATACAATGGGTGCGATGAAAGTCCAGTCATTGTTGACATATCTAAGTTTATAACGTCCCAAGGTTTTTAATTAATATTTTACATGTTACTTTTTTACCATGTAACGTATTGTTGCCTTGGTTTTACTTGAGCAAAACAACAGCTTTGAGCTATAGCGTCAAACAATAGGCATCCGCATTTGATTACAAAACTTAAACTGACAATTAAACTCAAATCTTAACAACAAATAATACAAAAAACAACAATAACAAATAAAACCATACCTATCTTGCGTTTTAGATGTGCACTCTCTAGCAGTAACTGAGATATCAAATTTAATAACAGAACCAACTTCTACCCCTCGACATATGTTAGTTACGCCATTTCTAGACAAAGAAAAAGAAGGATTTTTAAAATTTACAAAGAAGCACTTTTCCAATGAAAAACTATCTGGTCAATCTATTCTACGTAGAGCACGTTAAAATAATTGCATAAGTTGTCAGTGATGAGAGTCAATCCCACAAAGAAAAACACCAAGAAGGTTTTCTTACTTGGTATGCTGCCGGTATTCCTTGCTTTGGTGGCAAAATCGGCATAAAATTAAGTATAGTGAGCGTAAGTGTGCATCAAGTGTAAGAGAGTGACGGTAAATGTAAAAAAAAATTTTTTTCACTCCTGCAAACAATAGGCGCCTTAAACGAAGTACAGTTTTCCATTAACAACGTCTTAGTTTTCCACGACATAACCGGATAAAATTGGTGGCAGTTATGCAAAGCAAGAGGAGTGTACTAAAACAAAGTGTGCTTTTCATTGGTTCTGTACCAAATATCGAACCCTAAAAAAACCTGGAATGAAAAAACTCTCAGTATTACGCAAGCAGACGATTACTTGGTGAATTCCCCTTTATATGAATAAGCTATTTTTTCAATTCTACTCAAAAGCAAGCTATTCCCTCCTTCATATGGCTTACAATAATTTTCATTGAATACCTACTGTAAGCCATTTCAAAACTTAAAAACGTCCACAAAATAATAATTAATAAATATTCCTCAGTTGGTCATCATTTTCTCAAGCTTCAATGCCAGAGTTAGTAAAGGCTGAAGTTAATAGGATGTGTTTACAACTTTGTACTTAAAAGCGTCAGAGGATAAAATTATCTAACGAATGTAATATATATATATATATGTATATATATAATTATTATTATTACTTGCCATATATATCTTTCCATAACAATCATTCTTACTTTCTTTTGTCATTTTTCTGCAAACTCTGAGTGTCTGTGTGTGTTTGTTTTGCTCGTTGTGTTGTCTTCCGTATTGTCCTGCTGCTTGTTTATGTATGTGTCACTTCCTCGTGGTTATTTAGTCAATACAATCTTTGGCTCTGATTGTTACACTCTCATACTATATATATATATATATATATATAGTAATATATAGTAATATTAGTAAAGTATACCAATGTTCACTAAAAATGCTCAATGTTTCCAGAGCGTTTATAAATCCAGTATAGTATACAAAATAACTAGACAAATTTAGCAGTTACTACTAGTTTCATGTTTTCTTAACAATCTTCAAACTGCAGTTTTGAAGATTGTTAAGAAAGCATGGAAGAAAACATGAAACTAGTAGTAACTGCTAAACCTGTCTAGTTATTTTGTTTACTATACTGGATTTATTTATTTATATATATATATATATATATATATNTCTCATACTATATATATATATATATATATAGATATATATAGATATATAGTAATATATAGTAATATTAGTAAAGTATACCAATGTTCACTAAAAGTGCTCAATGTTTCCAGAGCGTTTATAAATCCAGTATAGTATACAAAATAACTAGACAAATTTAGCAGTTACTACTAGTTTCATGTTTTCTTAACAATCTTCAAACTGCAGTTTTGAAGATTGTTAAGAAAGCATGGAAGAAAACATGAAACTAGTAGTAACTGCTAAACCTGTCTAGTTATTTTGTTTACTATACTGGATTTATTTATTTATATATATATATATATATATATATCATAAAAGCAGTAACATGGAAAAAACAACCGATGTAAAACGTCAGCAAATCTCACTGATAAGCCTATATTCATTCCATTTAAATTTGTGGACCCCATCAAAACACATGGATTTAAACATGTCATAAATGTACATCACCTAAAATGTAAGCTACTTTAGAGGCAAGCTTACTGTCGTACTGCTACATAAAAAAAAAACGTTTACTGTGTTTATATTAACTATCACTTGACGGGCATAACTTGACAAAGGTGTAAATGTAATGTCTTACTTGCATCCGATGGCCTTATACTCCACGTCCACATTACTCGGCGAATCATCAACTAACTGAACCGTTGAAGCAATTTTCTAAAAAACGATTTCAAAATAACGATGAAAAAACCCGAAGAAAAAAACACAACTGGATATGCAGAGGGTTTGGGTATGTCGCTTACAGTATACCTTAAGGTTGCAGACGTTTTGGGCTATCAATTCTCGAATGGTAAAAATATACCTTAAACCCGACCAATTACACCCACCAACTGGGATAAAACGCATCTCATAGACCATTCTGTGGGCAGAGCCTCCGAATAAATAAAACGCACATGGCTTCCTACTTTGCAATACATCAGACATCAACATAGGTGTATTTCAGGCAAAACACTCTGGTCTCTATGGGCACTACTGGGCCGCAGAGACCGCCTGCAAAGTCCCTTGTATTTTTTAGTGATGCTGCAGGACTGCAAGAGTTTCCTCGCCACTAAAGCATCTTAGGTGCCCCATCACAAGCATTACTGGACAATAAATGAACACTATTGAGCTAATGGTCCTACAGAAAATGATCCACTCTATCCAACTGACACACACAAAAAACTTTCTCTACAAAGGCCATTAACCATAAACAGTCAATGTTCTCCAAGATCCTTTGCTCACCAAGACAAAGCCTAACTTAGAAATCTCCAAAGTTTGCAGTAGATGATGCCAGGAAATATCAAGCCTGTGGAAGTAGGGCAACGCACAAATCTACTGTGTACAAAAAGGGCAGATTGAAGAAGGCAGAAATAAGGTAAATGAAGGTCGTCCTGATCACATATGAGCCCGTACTCTAGCCAAGAGTCTTAACAAAATTTCATAATGGACTACTTGTTGTTAATGAGGGGCAGACACCATTTACACAATTTAAATACACAACATTCGCTTTATTACTTGTGGTCGGGGTAAGTGGTATACAACGGATTTCAAGTGAAAGATTCCACTTCATGTATCTGGCTAAAACACTAGCACTTTTTCTCTTTATCATTAATTATTGCATAATTAAACGCTAAAATGTTAGTGAGTGATTAATTATTGAGTACAGAGAAGGCCATTTCTTTGTAAGTCATTTATTTTCTCAAAAAAGGTGGTACGTTCAATTAACTGCTTATTTGCATGTGAATAATTTATGCCGGAATACTAGCATTTACTTAAGGATGCAAAGCTGCAACAATATGACGCAAGAATCCTATGTATCAGCTTGAAAAGTTGGACTATTCTGTTTTCGGTTATTCCAATGGGAAAACACAAATGAACATAGACGAGAAGTACTGAAACTGGGCCTTTGATAAAAGAGTATCCGGCTGAAAAAGCTCTTCCGAAGCCAACCGTATTTCCACTAAACTTAAGGCCAATAAATCTCAAACCTGAATTAACAGTTTCATAAATATGTTATTGATAGATAAGGGATTTAGTTAGGTTTGGAACTTCTAACATGCTGATGAATTAAAGCACACAAATATCACAATTCTGCTTCATTTAATTATATCATTCACCTCCAATTTGTTTACCCACTCGTGTCAAATACTCTAACAAACCTGCATTAAAATGTACCTTGTTATCTTTATTGCTACATTGGAACCCATTAAGAAATCTCCTAAACTCATTAAATGAGGGATGATACTGTTCTGTCTCTGACATAAACACCGAAAGAAGACACCCCTTAATCGTTACTATCACTCAAGAGCTTCCAGCGTTCGTTTAAAAACATTTTGAACTGCTAATGAAGAGCTGGCCCTGTGAAATGGAAACATGATCTTTTCGAAGAAAGGGAAATGAAGGAATAAAATGTAGGTATATTATAGTTACATCATATATTGTATTATATGGAATACAGTAGAGAAATATCACGTAAAAAATATTTTCTTTACAAAGGGATTTTTCCCAACTTTGATGGTTCAAATTCTAAATAAGAAAAACTTTTCAAAATAAAAATTCAGAAAAAAAAAAGGCAAAAGAAGGCAGTTAGCTAAGTAAGTAAGTATGTTTATAGTTATGTACGTAGTCAGACGGACAGACAGGTAAGTACGCAAACAAAGAGGCAAAAATAAATCTCTCCTTGATCCTAGACTTTGTCATATTTAAAACTTGAAATTTCTATCGACAAATCAAAATTCAATTCTCTTGTTGCTTTTTGGGCACATAAATTTTTGTAAAACTTCCATTTTGAAAATAAACTTTTTTTTCTAATCCATAAAAATTCAATTCTGTAAAGCGACCTGTTTCCCGTTCTCCGATACGGCATAATACAAAAAGATAAGTTTCTACTAACTTACGTTATACGCCTGCGCAACTAGGTCCAACAAGTTACTATAGTCATCAGCAAGAACACCATACACAGCTCCAGTGTCACTCCATTGATCGGCCAAGGCCTTCACGGAAGGAAAATAAAAAACATAAATCGTTATTCACGAGGCACGCTTTAATAACAGTAACCCCCTTGACGTAAATTAGAATTACAAAATCAAAAGGTAAAACACATTTAAGGGTCAAAGCTGGGGGTGTGGTGGGGTAACATTCCTACTACTTTCTACCAAAAAAAAAGTAAAAACAACAGCCTCGGCAGCCCCAGACGGGGTAAGAAAATTTACACCCAAGCCAGACGTTTAAGTTTTTCCTAAGGTGGCACGATGTCATCCCTCAACCAAATACCCATCCAATTTGCTCAAAAATTGGCGACCCTGTTTAAGACAAAGGTGCACCTAAATAATGGAGCAATTCGAAAGAGGTGAAAAATTATTACAGAATGTTACTGTCAAGCTATTTCATTTCCTTACAAGTAGCCATTGATTGAAAGCTCAATTTTTCCATCCTCAGTGTCGTTTTGACAGAACACTAAAAGGTACATCGTTACTACTATTCGTGTGGTGTTTGTTACCTATGTTTTAATATCCCGCGTGAAATAAAAATAGAAGATAATTTCGAAAAACTTTTTGGTGAATACGCAACAATTTAAACTTCCTTTGTCACTCTTGCAGGATATTTGACGTATTTTCCATCAATTGATGGGATTTCTCCTATAAATGGCGTTGAAATTCTCTTGTATATATGCTGCTCAGTTAACTAACTTTGAAAACTGAATAACTGAAAAGCGTGATATGATGAAGAGAGGAAATAATGAGACGACATACTTGCTTCGGATCAATGGAAAATAAAAGGTCTAGCCACCTTCTATCATACTATATAAAATCGTATTGACTGTGGTTCCTTTGAAAGTCTATTCTTTTGAATTCAAAAAAACGGGCTTTAAATCAGGTCTGAAATCAATAATAACAATGTTTCTCCAAAGGAAAGAGAGCTTGACACTTGCAAGAAAAATTTGCAACACCAGTTCAAGCAAAGAGAAAAATTTTCAACATATCAGTGCACATAGAATAAATTCCTGCACTGTCATACCGTTTTGTGTTGCCAATGCGAAATACCTTCTCCTGTACAAAACAATATTGGATTTTGTGAAAGAAAAAAAGAAGTGCGCGCGAGGCAGTGACTTATGAAGTTATCATTCTCGACAAGTACCTTGAAACAAGTTTCCAAGCTCCAAGTAAATGATTTCAACGAATGCAGAAAAGGGAATATCTGTCAATGCAATGAACAGTCTTGGGGAAAAAAAAGTACCTCACGATGCCTCCACGATCTCCAATTAATTTCGGAAAGCAATGGACAATTCAGAAAAAAAGAAGTGTGGATCAATAACGATGAAACACCATGGTTTTTCCTACGATGCCTTGTTTGATCAAATTGTATTTTAAAGGTATTAAGACTATTAATATAAAACAAAGGCCACAGAAAGCTCACATTCACCACTGTCTTAACAGGGGAAGAGCGACAGAATACCGGCTACAAACCGTTTCGTTAGCTTCCAATTCTCATTTTCAAAAATCCAAATAAAGTCAATTTGCACCAGGTGTAAGAGTACTCTGGTCTAGCGGGGAAAACACGAAACAAAAACGCTTTACCAGGAAACTTTCATTCCAAAGATGATGAAAAAACGGTCCGAAGGGTATTTTAACGGTGGCAAAAGTCTTCTGCTCGTTGATTCAGCGACATGTCTTTAAACAAATCTGAGTTTAGATTTTACGCCGATCAAAGTCGATCTCAAAACTGATATAAATAAGCATGACACCACTTCTCAAATTCTGGGTCAACCATGTATATATAGGTCGTTCAAAACAAACAAATGAGAAAAATTCAACTCTTTGACACAATTACATATATATAAAACTAATAAACACACAAAATGTTTACATGCACATGCGCTTTTGACGTAAATCCGTTTGCAGGTCCATGTGCTTATATATGAGGGGATAAGGTAATTAGCTACTTTACCTTAACCAAGTTTAGGAAAAAGGCATCACAAATGACATTTTCAAAGGATTTCGAAGTTTTAGAATATCGTTCCTAACCTAACGACAACTAATAACAAAGTGGAAGAAATTCACCAAAAAAAGAACTTGAATTTCTTCCCCTTGACTATTTTCGAGACAGCACAGCAGGAAATACACCACCTTACAAGTTGGAATAAAAAATTAGAATACAGCGGTTCACTAGGTCACAGTTTGTTAAAGCCACCAATGTCGAGGAACAGGAAAAAAAAGAACATTATCATTAATAATAGAACATCTATTTTATTCAAAATCAATCAGAGAGCCCTGTTTTGTTATATTTGGTTGACATTCATTTGTATTTGACTTAAATCTTCACAGAATAGAAAATGTATTCTTAAACGTAAAGAAAATGTTTCTCTTTATCACAGACTGAAAATAGAGTTTCTATCTTCAATAGCATACTGTAACATTACAAAGCTATCGCCATAAACCTCTTTGCAAAGAATCTACTTTGACATCAGTGTTTATATGTGTTTATATGCTCAAACGACTTTAAAAGTAACAATTTCATCTTCTCAAGTACTTCAAAATTACGTTGTTTTAACCCTTTTATTACTTTCTGACGTTAAAAGGGGGCGCATAAGGCGTCATACCACAACGTGGTAGTGGCTGCGACTTGTATTTAGATACAATGCAGATTCGTTACTAATACGCTCTAAATAAACTGTAAATGCAAAGCTAAACTGGATCATTACTATATAAACCATATGAGTTCCTTTGCGCCCCATTACGACTTTTAGCATGTAGTCATTTTGAAAACATTGTTTTCAAACTTCCATCAAACAACGATAACAGTTATCTCTCAGGAAGAAATAAACTAGGCAACAAGATGGTCGCACTGATAACAATAACTGTACGACAAAGTCTGAATATTAACGTTTTCCTGATTTTGGAATTCAAAATTCAAAGAAAACACTGATTTAAAAAATTTAGAATATATTGACATCTTACCGTGTTACTTTCAACAATATTATTATTACTGCAATTATACTCTTGATAATATGATTGCTGCGTTGTGACCATTTTATTGTTGAAAATAAAGGGAAAAAACAACAAAAAAACCCAACGAAAAACCCAGAAAAATACAAAGATGTAGAAGCGAGGCAATACTTGCTCGCGCTTCTTCTCGACTCTTGTTTCATGTTACCAGGGATTTTCAGTACATTTAAAGACTTTAGTAAGTTTATGGTCTTGGAATGGTAATTCTCTGTGTATCTCTGTTATAAATAATTGTTCAGTATTCAAATCCAATTCTGACTACAATCAGGCAGGTTCTTGAACGACCACAACAAATACTTCCATGCTGCAAAGGTGATCCGCAGTTCTTTGTCCAATTACCTTTCCAAAATCTTTTAACAATCCTAAACCCTATACAATCTCATTTTTTTAAAAAAGCATCTTTTAACGTCAATAACACTTATTAATAATCAAAGTTTTCAGTAACGCATTTGAGTATTAATGTCGTTCAGACCTCAAGCATTTTCACTGTAACATGAACTCTCTTATACTTCTCTCCGGTACCTATAGAAACATTCTATAGCTGTAGCCTTTCAAATTTAACTAGGCAGGCCCAGCTTAAGGTCAGCACTATATTCCTTGAACAACGCCTCAAGTTTGGGTACGATATACCTGTCCATTAACACAGAGAGCAGTTCATAAAAACCGCCAGCGCTGGTTACATTTCTTGTTGGGCTACCTTGTATCAAAGTAAATAAAAAACATCCTGGTTTCAAATGCATATGAGAAAATGGTGTTGGGATCAGACGTTTTTCAGGGCTTGTTAATAGCGTTTTCAAAACTTGTGACGAATAATCCCGACCATGAACTACAACTGTTATAATTTCTATTGATAGAAAACCATCGATGCAACCAAATTACAAACATCACTTCCACTTTAATAAAAAAAACCCCATGTTTCAAAGCATTATTTTAACTAGAAAAAAGACATGAAAATAATAACCAACAACGACGAATAAGCCTCCCCTCAAATCAAGCTGCGATCTTGACGATTACAAATAACGAGACATGGTCAAATTGTACAACACAAAAACACACAATGGAACGAAAATAGGGCAACTAAGCTGCATGGCATAAACATCTCTCAGTCATTTCAAATAGCAGAAAAAACACCACCAAAATAGTAGGAAAACTATTTAAAAGTAAGGAAAACGAAATTTAAGATATTTAATGTGTGTTTCCAGTTTGGGGGTCGATGCACAATGTGTCACCAACAAATTTTTACTGTTTCGAGTGTGTAAGAAGCTGTGCACTGCAACATAACCAGAAAAGACATCAGGAAAGATCAGATGCATAAAAAAACTTTTTCAGTGAATAAGTAACCTAGCAATGAAATCTTCGTAATCAATGGGGATATTACGTCAGTTACAGAGAATGAGGGGTGTCAAAAACCCTTCCAAATACCAAAAATGAAGGTCATACGGTACAATAATTTAGTTGCTATTCAAGTTTAAAAAATTTAATGTCGCGACAGATCATATCAGTTAAAGCAATGGTTGTTGACAAAATTTATCAGTGGTTAGCTAAGATAACCAACAGGTAGCAGCACGGATCTTGCAGTGCCACATTGTCAGTTTCTAAAAATAACAGTAGATAACACAAGAAAAAGAAACCTACTGAAGCGAAAATATCCGGTTGGCAAACAAACAGCGAACAAATGAAGAAGACGGGGGTAAGAGAAGGGTAAGTAGAGAGGGAAAAACAAGAAGATAAAATTTGTCAATGCTTTCCAAAGTAACCTCCTATTAACACTGAATGATATATGTGTTAAACGAAATTTTCATTTAAAAAAATGACCAGCATCTGCAAAATAAAAATGTTGCGACGCACAGCGTCATCCTAACTGCAAATGAAACCATTCAATGGCATTGTAAAAACAGATTACCTTCCATGGCTCCTTTGTTTGGTCAACTCACAGTAAAAAGGAAGGAAGGCAAAAGTGGATATTAAAGACCACCATGGGTTACAAAATTTTCAAAGCCGAGGCAATATATTTAACAGAAAGAATGTTCCCATCCTGATGGATTGAGAATTTCAACTGTAACAAAGAGATGAAATGGAATTTTAGCTGACGGGCTTGCCGGGTATCACAAGGCTTAGAGAAAGGTAAATAGGTGACCGGAGAATGCAGTAGTGGTGTTGGAAACAATACCTGGATGGAAGAATTCAATAATAAAAATTAATGGATTTATGTGCACTGAGTTACTTTTAGAAGAAAGAGGGCTGCGAAAGGCTGTCGCAAGTTCTACAATCTCGAATTCACCAGCTTATGAGATAAAGTTATGTACAAAGACAGCGACAAAATTTTAAGGAGGCTTTACAAGGTAGCTATTTAACAGGAAAAGGAAAATAAAACTTCCCGGTAACTTGGTCAATTTTTAACATTACAAGGCTTATGAGTGAGGAACATTGTATTGGTTGCTAACACATTGTACTGGTATGGGAAAAACGCCTGGTGCTAGGTGAGCCAGTGAAAAGAAGGGCTTGAAGTGTTCATCCATTTTTAAACAACGGCAAATTGTATTGGTTGCTAGCAGAGCAAGATGATAAGGGGTTTGGCCCAAAAGCTTACACTTGGCTTCGGGACGTGAAAACGAATCATCGCACACTACAATTATTATTTGGTTTCACTTTTTATTATTTCACCTGGAAAATGGGCTGTGCTAAAATCAATCAGTCATCTTCAAAACTTTAAGAAGGCGTGTTAACCCAACATTTAGTTTGCCATAATGATGATATTGGGCAACAACAGGTTGAATCAAGTTAAGAGTAAAGAGCTTTATAGTATGCCGAGGAAGTATATCTGGAATGGGTATACTCCGGAGAAAGCCTTTTTAAAGAGATCGTGGCGATTCTGCAGGATTATTGTGTCGCTAAAAAGGTGGTACGGTAAAAAGGGTCTAAATTACGGTCTTACAGTAACTAGAAGCGTATGAGAGGGGAACTATTCAAACTGGTGCTGAAAAATTCTTTCTATGGAAGGAGGACCAATAGTGTTTCAAGCGATATGGCCATACAATGAGTGATCTACGTAAAGTGCAAACACAGAGCTAAAGCGAGACTATATTCTCAAACATGAAATTGAATGGTACTGTAGTTAAAATTCCATTGCCATTTGGCACGCAGGGGTTTTCTACGAGGGCACTCTGAAAGAGAAAAATGCACACTTGATAAATAAACATTGACAATTGTGGTAGTAGAGACTACAAAGGAATTGAATAAGGGGTCATTTACACAAAGAATGGGAAGATGAAGGTGGCCAAAAACCCAACTCACTTAGCTTTTTTATTGCTTTAGACTTGCATAGTAGATCTTAATTGATTAATAGCAACAGAACTGTTAATAACGTTAAGTATATAGATATTTATTAGCAATATTATATTGCAAAATTACTGGTTATCTAGTTTGCAAAGAAAGCTTGTCTGCGACCATGTTTCCAGCTAGTGACAGCTTTTATTTCAGCGATGAACCGCCGCGCAAAATATGGAAAAGATATAACAACAATGAAAAGTAAACAAATTACTTTTCTGAACAAACTAGTATTCTTTGAACAAAATGAACACAACAACATCAGCAACAAAAGATATATCAGTGATTTAGAATTACTGATCCACTGTACCTTGTTAGCTGTAACAATGTACGAGCAACGGTGTAGCAGAAACATCAACAACTTTTAAACCAATGCACATGACCTTGATATCCAAAACTCTCCTATCATTTCGTTTCCCTTTCCTGGTAACCTCAACACATATCAGTCTCATTAAACTACGTCACTACTTTCCAAACAAAACAGTGGAGGTCAAACCTCTATCATCCATACTGAAATAATAGCCTAATTGAGAGTGTGAATTTTCTCATTACCTTCTTTAATAAGCTATGCTAAAAATTATGACTAGCAGTGTATACCTGGTATGAATCTTTCAGGGATCCTGTTATTGCCAAAACTGGTACGATTTTACTCTTTTTCAGTTTCTCTTTTAAAAATGAAACCGAAGGATAACTCTGTAGAAAAAA
>RDPX01000147.1:383151-407991 GCA_003991215.1 Morbakka virulenta
CAGTTGCCTCAGGTTTTTTAATAATTATAAGAGTTTCGAGTTCTATCTCCGCTTCCTCCATTTTTGTTTATATTTTTGTCCATACGGGTCTCGTTTTGAAGTCGAGGCTAACATTACATCATAGAATTAGGGAAACGCGTATTGGTTGCTAGCAGAGCAAGATGATAAGGGGTTTGGCCCAAAAGCTTACACTTGGCTTCGGGACGTGAAAACGAATCATCGCACACTACAATTATTATTTGGTTTCACTTTTTATTATTTCACCTGGAAAATGGGCTGTGCTAAAATCAATCAGTCATCTTCAAAACTTTAAGAAGGCGTGTTAACCCAACATTTAGTTTGCCATAATGATGATATTGGGCAACAACAGGTTGAATCAAGTTAAGAGTAAAGAGCTTTATAGTATGCCGAGGAAGTATATCTGGAATGGGTATACTCCGGAGAAAGCCTTTTTAAAGAGATCGTGGCGATTCTGCAGGATTATTGTGTCGCTAAAAAGGTGGTACGGTAAAAAGGGTCTAAATTACGGTCTTACAGTAACTAGAAGCGTATGAGAGGGGAACTATTCAAACTGGTGCTGAAAAATTCTTTCTATGGAAGGAGGACCAATAGTGTTTCAAGCGATATGGCCATACAATGAGTGATCTACGTAAAGTGCAAACACAGAGCTAAAGCGAGACTATATTCTCAAACATGAAATTGAATGGTACTGTAGTTAAAATTCCATTGCCATTTGGCACGCAGGGGTTTTCTACGAGGGCACTCTGAAAGAGAAAAATGCACACTTGATAAATAAACATTGACAATTGTGGTAGTAGAGACTACAAAGGAATTGAATAAGGGGTCATTTACACAAAGAATGGGAAGATGAAGGTGGCCAAAAACCCAACTCACTTAGCTTTTTTATTGCTTTAGACTTGCATAGTAGATCTTAATTGATTAATAGCAACAGAACTGTTAATAACGTTAAGTATATAGATATTTATTAGCAATATTATATTGCAAAATTACTGCTTATCTAGTTTGCAAAGAAGGCTTGTCTGCGACCATGTTTCCAGCTAGTGACAGCTTTTATTTCAGCGATGAACCGCCGCGCAAAATATGGAAAAGATATAACAACAATGAAAAGTAAACAAATTACTTTTCTGAACAAACTAGTATTCTTTGAACAAAATGAACACAACAACATCAGCAACAAAAGATATATCAGTGATTTAGAATTACTGATCCACTGTACCTTGTTAGCTGTAACAATGTACGAGCAACGGTGTAGCAGAAACATCAACAACTTTTAAACCAATGCACATGACCTTGATATCCAAAACTCTCCTATCATTTCGTTTCCCTTTCCTGGTAACCTCAACACATATCAGTCTCATTAAACTACGTCACTGCTTTCCAAACAAAACAGTGGAGGTCAAACCTCTATCATCCATACTGAAATAATAGCCTAATTGAGAGTGTGAATTTTCTCATTACCTTCTTTAATAAGCTATGCTAAAAATTATGACTAGCAGTGTATACCTGGTATGAATCTTTCAGGGATCCTGTTATTGCCAAAACTGGTACGATTTTACTCTTTTTCAGTTTCTCTTTTAAAAATGAAACCGAAGGATAACTCTGTAGAAAAAAGAAAACATATGATGATTTTACCCTCGGAAAACTTCACAACCACCATTCAAAAAAATACAGCGCGATGCTTAAAATCCTACCACATAACCTGCTAAACCATTCTTTAACATCATGTAAAACACGAAGTGTTTGTGATGTTTTAATAATAGTTCTAATAATAGTTCTAATAATAAAAAAGTGTGTAGGGGTGGGGGTGGGGGTCAGTTGAACTCGTTGATTTTACTCGGATATTTAACCCCGTTATTTCTATCATAGCGATGTGAAAAGGGTGTCAACAAAAGTGTGCCAACAAAATATTGTCTTTGAGACTGAAAGATAACATAACAAATGTTGATACATACAAAAACTTGAAAATCATCAGAAACTTGTCTCAAGTGAAAATACCGTCAATCGAAAAACATAACCAGCAGACCATTACCACTACCTTACCATGTACAATAAGAAAGTTCGGTGACAGAAGTCTTTCGTAAAAACAAACTGGCGATTTACTCGAAAAGACAACCAATATACATAAAATCTGAAAATCTTCGGGTGCCAGACTAGGAGTCAGAGACTGGCATCGATTGTGGTGCCCATGATTTCGAAGACATTTATCTGAACAGTAGATGTCCGGTTCGCCCCTCTCCAATGTGAAGGCTGTCTTCTTCGCGAAGCTCATTTTGAAGTACTTTCACCTGTGTACTGCCTATTTTTCAATGACCGGGGGCGTTTTTCAGTCCAATTAATACGCAACAACCATCTATAGCGCCGTATTTCAACTCTTTAGCTTTTTTGCATCATTACTTTTCGTTACTCGGCATGTAGAACCGCAGGTAACTATTGGGAACACCTTGGCTGTACGAGTGTATCTTATCGACTCAAGATATAACCGATAACAAAAATATTGATTAGATTTTTTTCGTCTTCGGGTTAAATCAATCCACTATGCTTTTAACAGCAAGTATTAACTAAGTTTTAGTAAGTGGATTACAGTATTACTCAATATTTCCTTACTAAAATACCTGGTATAAAGACGTAAAACATCAACTCAGTGCAAAGCAATTAAATCATCACGATTTCGTTTTAATTAATCCGATCAGTTATTCTAAAGAGGGAAAAACTGTCAGAATTGTAGGCTAAAAATTAGTATTAGTTTATTAGTACCTTTATCTTATGCCCAAATTTTGGTACAGCTTCCTTAATAATTACATAAACCAAATTCTCTTTAAAAGTTCTAGCAAATAACTTTTGGTTCTTTCCTTCCTCCGAATTCTTAACATCGCCATCTGCCACCAATATTATCCCAAAGTCCAAAGCATATATTGTTTATTTTTTAAAAAGAACCAAAAAATAATTGACGCCTTCTGTAAGGAGCTACTGGTAGCTGGTTGGAGTGTAAGCATTAGCAAGGCCAGACAAAACTTGTTTGACCATGGAAAAAAATAACTTCGTTCCGCGATCTGACCCCATTTTTAGTTTGGGGCATATAAGTTGGAGCATGTTCATCTCAAGTCTTAGTTATTATAGACTTGGCTCATTATTTCTAGATGAAGGAAGCTCATAATAACTAGGACTTGATGATAAACACGCTCCAACTTATATGCCTCTAAAATGAGCATTGGCCGAGCGACGGTATCTTCATACACGTTTGCTTCTTGGCAAAAATTATCAATTTGAAGATGAAATTGATATTACTACTGACTTCTCGCTACTTACTTATTTCAAAGCAAAGTCGTCGGTTAACAGTATCTGACCATGGCATACTCGATTGTCAACACACACAGGTACCAGCTACATTTTATGCATGTAAAATATTTGAAAACAAGCTCCTTAAAAAATTGCAATTATTTTCGGGTTAGGCAGGGATTTTGGGGGGTTATTTTTTGGTTGAAAATCATACAAGGCATAAAGCCATCAAGTGTACGGAATTGTAAAAAGGAAGAAAAACAAAAAGATGACAAAAAAAAGACAAAAGCAGTTGACCTTAAACTTAAAAACAATTAAGTATTATGATTATGGAAAGCACTCAGAACCCAAAGATTTCCACAATCAAGCTATCTAAGGAAAGAACCTACATCCATAGATCAATTTATCACAACGAGAAGGAAAAACTGCTTAGGAATGAAGGTGGTATGAGAAAGGAGATGCGACAAAATTAAAAGGTATCAGCGAGCGAACCTCGCTGTAACACTTGCCATGAAAATGCCTATAAAAAACTAAGACAACCCACATCTCATCGATGTGATGGTTGAAAAAAAGCAGCAAGGCCTGGAGCTTTTTGCATATATGGTTTTGCAAGGAGCGGGGGGAGGGGGGGTAATTGGAATATTTTGAATCGATTAGGGCTAAAAAATCTTGCTCCTTCCTTATTTTTTTTACTTATGTTGAAGATGTAGCACTGGTTCGACTCCTCGTCAACCTTATTTGTTCACTCATTTTAAACTAAATCTCTTGTGATTTTTCTCACTCTTCCGTGATCCGAGGGTTTTTTTTACTACTACGTCAAGGAAAACAATATCTAATAATAGTAAATAAAGGTTGCACAAACGCGATATAAAATTTCTAAATAAAGCCTGTCTGTCTGCAACAATGGGCTTAATACCCATCCCACTAAGTGAGTGGTCAAATACATACATATATATCTTTACAAGAATACTACAAAATTAATCTCTTTATGCTTCACTGCATGAAAAATAAAGCTACTTGATGGCCACAATCAGACATCTGAAATGATATAACTTGAGTGGGTGCTTAACCTGGTCCCTAAAAGAATGACGAACTTCATTCCTATTGATCCAATCGGCTTAAATACGATGATATTCAACGATTCCCGTACCAAACTCTAACGGATATACTATAATTTCTTGAAAAGAGGCCCATGTTGAATATCTGATATCCTGTTGAAACAATTCTTAACCTCTGGCAGTCAAAACTATTAAATGGATTAAAACCATAGGACACTACTAAACAAGAAGAAGACAAGTAGTATTTATGTTAAGTCACCCAAAAAGATACGCGTGGGTGTTGTATTTCCTGTACCGCCTGCAATAAAATATCTTTATCACAGATGTTCAAATTACTTAACTTCAAATCATTCTACTACTCGTCATCAAAAAAACTATAAATCACCGTTCAATTAACCTGTTAATTAAACGGCCCATTTTGTTTACAAAAATGCTCGTGATGTAGGAAATATATCACTTGTGAGTAGGAATCTTTCGACTCGCGTTATAATAAATTCCCTATATCACTGACTTCCATCAAGTTTATAAAGTCAAGAATTATTTAAAATGCCCTTATTTTTCTTTTTGCATAATGTTATCTTCTAATTCGGTAAATGGAAAATGGAAGGCTATCTTTACAAAACAAATAACGTGTTGATGACAGAACGATTTTACGCGCCGGCAGGATACATGCGATAAAAACGAAGAGATAGTGGGGGTAATCAGTGACAAAAATAAATATTGTTAATATATATCCATTTTTTGTTTGCTTTTGTCATTGGATCGTCAATACAATGACAAAAGCAAACAAAAATGGATATATATTAACAATAAGAATCAAGAAACAAGGAAACATCTATACCAACCGACAATAACAATTATTACTCTCTAACCCCTTGTGATCTTACAGATCCTGGGGCAAAATGTGCTCAGGGTAATACCCATTTATCATCGGCAAAGCTTCAAGTAGGAAGACAGGTCGCAAATGAGATGCATGCTTATTACTGCTTAACCGATTTTTCCAAGGAAAATTTTAATTATGTTGCTAAAATTACATAATATTTAACGTAATGAACTGACACGTGATCATCAATAACTAAAATGAGAGGAAAACTTGATTCAGTGATCTGCTTACGTTCGAAAATCTTCTAATCCAATCTTAACACTTCCTTGTAATTTCTACCGCCAATTTTCAACATTAGAAAATGGTGTATACTTTAATATATTTTATTACCCTAGTAATAGTAAAATAAAATGGTAGATATCTTTGCAAACAGTTTTTTTTCTCAAAAAGCCAACATGTAGACAAAGTATGAATCTCATCAACTTCTCAAATGTGAAAAGCATTTTCAGTTTTTGGGCAAAAAGTATTTTCCAGTTCTGAAGAAAAGAGAAGGCCGAATTCCAGTTTTTTTAGGCTAAATCACATCAACGAATTAAGAAGCTATTGTACGACTAAAAATATCGCACAAAATTTATATTACCAATAATCGTTGGTCTAAAACCGTTATATTGAATTCTGAATGCTCGTTCGCAAAGTGCGATCATTTATGGTAAATGCTCATTTGTGGAAGGTATTCATTAAATTCAATGCCTGAAAAGTATATTAACACAAAGATCTTTTCCTCAACTTTTCTTAGGTCTCCAATTAATAACAATGAGGGAACTGTTTATTCCACAGAACATGGAAATTATACACTGTCTAAATCCTGGTATTTAGTAAAGGAAGTTTTCAATCAAAAGAATGGTGCTTATGAAAAACATGCACGCGAAGGGCAGGCAAACATTAATGCAAAAATTGAAAAAAATCATACCAAGTCGTTTTCTTTGGAGTAGTGGTTTTTGCTATCAAGATGGCATTTTCCATCATTAGGTGTTATAATGCCTCCAAGCTACGAATACAAAATTCAGAAGCAGTTGCTCAAACACATTGTGCAATACAATAGTCTCAAAAGAATGTAAACAATAACTTCTGTTAGATAGTACGGTGCACTGCTTTTTTCCCCTGAAATTCCAACACGACTTTTCATTAGCACTAAAGCATGAATTGAATAACAATTTTGTTTCTACTTTTATCATCTGTCAGCTATTTGTCGTTGCTCCCGCTCTCCTCTCTAAAAAATGGATGAGAGTCTCCTTACTGGGTAAAACGTAACCTTGCCTTGAGAACTTCAACAATTACCAGGACACTCGTTTAACTTTTTCAAACTATAATATACTTCATCCAGCACAGCTACGGTATTTTTAACAAAGCCAGGAAAATGAATGGAGACCGTGAGACTGATTTTAACAGAATTCTCGTTGCTTATGTGGAATCATTATTTTGCAAGTACTAATACATGCTTACTTCTTTTTAACTTCCTTTTCATAAGGTGCAGTGGATCTACTTTTCAACTTTACATATTTGCTAAAATACATTTCACACTTAATGGAATGGCTGATTTAAAAATACATAATTATGAAATTAAATTTTGAAACGAATTATAATCCGTTTCAAAATAAGAAATCAAGGTGATACTTGGTGAATGTGCAATCACGGTTGACATTATCTATACCGAGAGCATCGAACCTACTGTTAATCATTTTCAAAATACCTACCTTGCCATCTCCAGCCATATGGTAAGTCGAATCAGTAAGAAGAACTACAAGCCGTCTTGAAGTATCAATAGGCTTCCATCCAATTTGCTGTTGTTAAAAAAAGTTAAATAATGTTAATGTCACTGCAACCATATATTGACTGTGTTCATAACAGATACATCATTGCAGATCAGTAAGGTTGAATAGAATTTATGAAGGTGTGTTACAGCAGTTTCTGAAGCAAACATGGTGATGTTGGACCTTTAATGCGATTAAAGATGATGCGTATACCAAACGAGGGCGTTTTTTGCATGAGGTGTTTATTTTGAAATCTAAAAAGTTCAAGATATCTTTCAAACCAGAATTTAATGTTAACACTTAAGGTACCAGAGTTGAGATACACGTAACATCAAGTGTCTGACTCTTGGTCATCTTGATAGACAAGAATGGCTCGCTACTTTACTCACGTTAAAATCAAAGGGACGCTAAACGCGTTTCTTGATTAGTCTGGTCATATACAACAGCCAGTACTTCTTTTAGTCCTGCAAACCGAAGGAACCGGACTAGCTTTCTTTGAAGCTGTAGTAACACTTTCTTTTCTACTCCCAGTGCGAATTCATGCAATTCTTGATTAACTCAACTGACAAAGAATAAAAGAAATATAGAACCCACTCTACCGTTTTATATCTTGGAAGTGATTGCATGTTACCCAGTGTTATGAGATTGATCAAAACTGAACCTGAGGCAGCGATTTATCACATGACCGCACAACTGTTGTTTTTTGTTGGGTTTTTTTGGGGGGTAGGGGAAAGGGAGGGGGGTAAAATATATTCTGTGAAGCCATTTGGGACAATTATAGTATTGACTGAAATTTTTCAAAGCGTATAACAATGGAGCTGGCATCAGGCAAATAACAGACGGTTTAAAAGAAGTCTTTAAGAAACCGCCACTAAAAAGTAAAAAAAAAAAAAAAATTAAAAATAAATAAAATAAATATTTGTCTTCCTCCACTCACAAACATATTGGATGGCCATGTAACATTGCCACGCCACTTGAACTCCTCATTAAAATATTTACACAATCAAACACGGGGAAAAGACTGGATCGAGTCCTATCAATCCTATCATGACCAGTGGTTTTCTTTTTGCAGTCATGTCCACTGTTGTTTAAAAGTCATAAATTCCTCCATACTGCTGTTTATATATGGCCATGATTGAACAAGGCTGATAATTAATCGTTGTGTAAATCAACAGCCTTACACGGGGTGCGATAGTAACTTGTCAACTCAACAGGCTGGATGCAAAGAAGCAACGTTTGCTTAACGGAAGACCTCCTGGTTTCCCTCACCAGTCTACGACACTTTTTTTATCAAATGTTTTGAATAATCTCTGGTACCAACATTTTAACAACAATGTCCGCGATAGCCAGCTTTGCTTCTCAAAACTTGTTACCAAATTTACTGATACGGTCAAATCGAACTAGATCTTTGTTTTGATAAGTAAATATATCCGAAGATAGACTGGGCGCAAATTTTATCTGTTGTTGTCAATGTTTATTCCTCAATCAAGCAGTCTCTTTTGTGTATCAGTTACATAAAGTGCTTCTCATAAACACTGCCTTTGCAAATACATGGGGTGTCAATTACGGAGGGCATTCAAAAGAGGGTTTTTAATAAACTCATTAAACCCATTTATGCGACGTTTTTCGAGCCAATAGTTTAGGGAACTGTGTTCATTTGACAAAATAAACAAATCAGAAAAAAACTGTTTTCCTTGTTGACAGCAGACCTAAGTATGTAATTGGTGCGTGTAAAATGTATCAAAAATAGCCTTGCTTGGTCTTGCAGTGGGGAGATTGCACATTTACATCAGTAGTGGGCGAGTGGTGGATCAAAAGCTCATAATGCAGGAGGTTCCACGTTTAATTTCAGCCATAATTCATTTCTTATAATTAATTTCTTGTAAAAAGGCGTCGAAAGCTGTTAAAAGGTTTAGTTCCAACCGCACTCTGAAGGACATTTACAGCTTTCTTTGCGCATTGGTTTAGACTTTGTGGCAGGTAACAGAATATAGATCTAGGGGTTTAAGAAACCCGATGGTCTACGATCGGCTTGTGACCGAGGTTCTGTTTTGAATCGTAGCTGATTGACTTAATTTTAAACTTGCCACTTTATGGCACAGAAAAATGGACCCCTGCAACTTACAACAAAATTTAGGGATTGCTTTCTAGAATCTATCTGCCAATGACCTGGCAGACTAAATCTGGTTTAAAAATACTTTCCGTGAAAAATTACCCAGCATAGCCTATGAAAATCACATTTAAAAATTAGCATGCATTCTGTGTGACCTGAACGGTGAAAAGGTGCTCAGGTTCGATCTTTTGTAAAAGGACTGGGCTACGGCCATACTATACACAGTTCCTCCTCCTCCCCCTTTACAGAGGTGAGATATATTAGATATCACATTTGATCAATGTGGATAATAATATTTCGATTTTATTTTGCATACAACTATGCGAAGCTGTGCAACTCTTTTCAAGCTTAAAGAGTTTCAAATTGTGGACCTAATTCAGGCATGTATACCAACAAATTCTAGCTCGGTGTATATACGCTCCAAATGACATCCTGTCTTTACCAGTTTGACCGGATAGCAATTTTCATCACCATATGTCATTAAGTTCTGCGTTAAAAAACGTTAACATTTGAACAAAGTAAATTTATCCAAATGGTACGGTTTAGTTATAGTAAAGTTCCTCATTAAAAATCATGACGATCATCTTTATCATCTTTAATACCTCATTCTCTTAGGGTATCGATGCCCCTTGACCATCAATGCTACCAGGTTTTATTTATGTCCTTATTTCCTAGGTCCTATGATATTGCGTGACTGATCTGCAAACTAAAACTACATCATGCCTTGCTACCCACCACAAGGGTCATGGCAAGAAGTTCATGACAGATTCTTTTCACAATGGAGTGGCATTAGATACTACAAACAAGCTATACGTCCCTCAAACAAACCACTGAACCTTCTTTAAGCAAGTTGGTTGTATAACTATAAAATAGATTTAATAGAGTTGAGTAAGGGAAATACTTGAAGTGCCTCAAAAACCAAAATCCGCAACGCTTCCTTTTTCTGTACATTTTATCAGCTCTATTACGTACCAATTCTAGGAGCCGTGGCTTAATGGTTAGTGCAACTGCACCGTAACCAAGAATTCCGGGTTCGATTCCCTGAGCGGGCGACTTTGGAACTTCATGAAAAAAAAAGCCATTGGTTGGCGTCAGGAAGGGCATCCGGCCAAGAAATTCCTCACTGCCAAATCCAAGTCCCTGTGAAGGGCACCGTCTGAGCCCCAATTAATGGGGAAAATGACGTTAAAAAACCCCGTACCAACCCTGACCATAAAAATCAATTGATAGCTAAACTACAGTACCTTGTCGCAAACGGCAATTTGCATAAAACCATCAAAACTGGCCTCAGGAAAGTCATTATTCCCGACAACACCTTGTTTTGCCAAAACCTCCTGTAAAAAAAAGACCATAATCAGTGTTATTAATAGTTTCATTTAGGGCAGCAATTTTCTGCAATACAAATATACATTGTTCGGAACGACCAAAAATAAAAATAAAGAATTAAGTTTAAAAAATCAGCCCGTATTCTTTTTGCTTTGGTTTATTTACAGTGATGCATTGGTAAAGATCATCATCGTGGCCTTTGCCAATGTAACCCCATGCCCAAGCTCCTTACCAGTCTTGTCCAGTAATGCCAGTCAAATGCATCTTGTCGTCACTTTCATTATGAGTGCTTTTATGTTGCGTTTTTATTCCATTTCAAAGCCTAAAAGTATTATCAGTGCTAACAAGACAAACCTTCTCACTATCAACAGTAATAGATCCGCCAACCTTTTTCCACGGCTGGCTCTCCTCTTTCCAAAACCACGTTTTCATAATACTCAGACTTGTCATTGCCAGCTTTGCAGCAATTAAAGTCGGTTCTTTTAATCGTTGTAACTCACACCATCCTCCTAAAGCCACTTTAAATATCTACAAGACATTAGTCAGCCCCTGCTCTGAGTATTGCAGTCATCTTTGAGCTGAAGCTGCTACCTACCCTCTTCACTCCCTCAATCGTATTCAACGTCGTACTTAAAACATCATCAGGGCTTTTCTAAGAGCTTAACCCAAACCCCTGTCTAATCGTCGTGATGCTGCATTTCTCTCTTTATTTTTCGGGTATCTCTGAGAAAATTGGTCCGTTAAAGTTCTCAGTGCTCTAAACATCCCGCTACAAGTGCTCATATGAATATTGTATTGGGCCCAGATTGAAAAAAGGTTTTGATATACTCTTGGTATTTTCCGAGCTTGTCAAAACATTCAAAATCTTGTAACTGTTTTCCATCCTCTTGCTTTGCGAATAAGTTTGATCTTTGCTTTATCAAATTTTTTGTTAACCATTATTTTCTTCCGTACTCTTTAATTAACATCTTCATTTTCCTTCCACTGCCCCTGGCAAAGGTTAAGTGCTTACCTGTGGTGTTGCCAGGTGTAAACAAAAGCAGAAAAAAGCAACTAATAAATTGTGAAAAGTAGCTGTTATATACGACATAAGTAACAAAAAACATTAACAGAAAAGTATCGGCATTAAGAATTGTGTGAGAAGTTTTTATCAGTTTTTTCAAAAGTTGGCCTGTTAAAATTTAATTACAAAGTACTTGCAGATCAAATGTTGCAACTTTTTTAGCCAGCTTGTCAATACACAAATAAAAAATCTGAGGGTTGGGGTAGCGCAAAACGAAGCCCAGCGCAGAATTTCTTGGAATAAACGTACAAATTTATCTCATATTTAATGCTACACACTTGTTATTTAGGAGCGAATATCGAATGGAAAGAAACATGCCTCTCACCTTGAAAGCTGACTCGTTAGAAGTGAGAGTTAGTGCATGTCTAAATGCGTATGGAATACACGTCGGCGAAGTACACATCCGGAGCCTTGGAGAGAAAAAAAGAGAAAAATACAGTATTTAAGATATAATATCCAAGATTAATCCGGTAATCGCACTTCATCTCAATGCCATCACAGGTTTGCTATCTTCTTCCTTCTTTCTGTGTAATTGGCCATAAAGACCTGATAACTCACTCAAAGTAATAAACCACCCTCTCCTACCCCACTTTCAACCATAAAAAAGGTGTTCCAAGAAAGTGAAAGCACAAACAGATAAAGATACAAACAGGGTACTAAAACGGTTACAAATATTACGTCTAATAAAGGAAGTGACAAGTCGTTTACGAGTGCACAAGTTTATCTTTGAAAACAAATACAATTTAATATTAAGCTAAGCTAAGCAAATCAAATATTGATTTTGTGCTTTTCTATCGTACAGACGCAAAAACACATGAAAATATTTCAATTTAAGGCTATTTATTTTATTTCCGGTATATAACTGATTGCAATCCAGAATAATATTTTTAATCGTTTTTACGGTCGTGGGATAAGGGGGTATGGAATGTACCACCCCCTGGTTACCTTAAATACTACTGCAGAATATAAATTTTGCAGCGTTGTCTTCCGGGAGAGAAAAACCCTGCTACTATCCTGATAATCAAATGACACTAGGTAGGTAGCACAAAAGCTTAAAATGTCAACTTGATCCCTTAATGATACACCACCATCAAACCAGAGTTGTTTACCTACAGTAACAATTTCAGGGACACCCAAAATAGAAATAAACTATACTTCTTAAAAATGACAGCCTCCGTTTCACCAGGCAAAGAATTTCAAGGAAGCAGTTGCACTGCAAAGGATGGATGCTCACAACTTAGTATAAAAATAAAATGAGGTGCAAGTCAAAGAGGTTTGACATGAATGGGCGGAATTTCATCCCGTTTCTCCCAATTAATCGTGGTGCTTTATAGCTTATACTTTATCCTTTACAAAAAATCACAAGAACCGAATATTAGAATGCAGTTAGGTCTAATTGACTGCACAGAAACCCTAGTAATGAAGTCTTGGTTTATTACATAAACAACATATCACCTCATTTTAAGCGCCTGCTATGCATTAATGTGCACGAACAAGGTCTAATTCATAAAGGAAAAGTTTTCAGCCATGGATTTTTCTGGTAGTTAATAGCTGTACACGGCGTAAAGCAACTACACGTTTGTAACTATGTACAAAGGCCAGAAAAAGGGTTAAGTCAAGGGATTAGGGTTGACATTAGACTTTTTGTGGAATTCTTTGGGATCTGAATGCTTCTCAAAGCACACGATTTAAATGTTTCAAGGTCCAAGGTTAACTAATACCTTGGCTTATCCTTGTTCCTTTTTTCTTTCTTTTTTTTCTTCCAACAAACAAAACACATGCAAATCATACGATAGAAAAAGCACTCTAAAGCCAATGGATTACAAATTTAGCCGTCGGAGGGGAAAAACAACATTCGTTGAAGGACTTATCGCAAAATTCGACAACTGCACGACGAAAATGACAATGGAGAGACTTGTTACAGGGGATGAAACGAACTGAACTGATACCGGTGACAAAAGCTCATCAGAACAATATTCCACAATACTTTCAGAAAAGACTACAGAAGCCACATTTGTACTTATTAAGACCCAATCATGTCTCTGAACTTGACCAAGAATATCAAAATAAGATGAGGCAGCACTTGTCTGCATGTACAGTACTCCATTCAAGGACGGTTGATAGATTTCTGGAGATATAACATCAGGTGTAACGTACTTTCTGAAGGAATACAAAGAAACACAGATTCAAGAAGCAGACTTGCCAACAGATTTATCTACAAAATCTATACCGGGAAGAGAAGAAATAGCAGAAAAGAGAGCCTTTTGCGGAAAGACAAGAATTTGGGGGTCATACTAGTACTACAAAATAGTTTCTAAAATATTACAAATTTAATGCTGGTGGTGTTAAGAAAAATTGGACCGTATGACTTCAAAATATACACAAATACGCACATGTGATTACTTACCAAGGTTTAAAGAAAATGCAGTGAAAAGCCAACAGTATTGTTCTTTAAAACAAAGATATACTGGTGTGCTATATTGGGAATACGGGTTTTTCTCAGCCGATTTTGTAAGCAAGAAGTAATCCACACTTAGCTTGTGAGGATTCAAAAGCTTCATGGAAAACTTTGAGGTAGTGGGGTAGTGACAGTATCACTATCAAGGAGGCCATCAGACACCTCCACTTTCATGGCGCTGGGGAAGTGCGAGTGACATCTTGCCTCCTCATATCAGGGTTACGAGGAAGTTGTCGGGAGTTGGGCAATGGGTGCGTGCTCACACATTTTAATGCAACACCTGCTAGGCGCTAGGTATGTGATCAATTCTGATTTGTGAACGGCAAGCATCACATAGTTTAGTAAGCTGGATACTGGCGTGGGAGAGAATCGCCATTACCTTACCGAAGAAGTCATAGTTAACCAAATAATAAATTAAAACAATGGCGTTAGGGAGTACTTTCCAATGGAGTGTGTTTCTCACCCGATATAGCCTTTCATGCACTACAAGTGGACTCAGGTTATCAGTCAAAATGGCAAATTGGCTACTGAAACACGGGAGAAAAATCGTTCATAAAATGGAAAGGTGAAGATAAAATAAACAGTGAAAATACAACTAGTTTATCCTAGTGGTGATACTCATTCAAGTGTAGGTTTTACTTCAAGGAAAGAAATAGCTGAAGCATTGATAGGGAATTGAACAATAGCTGACAGAGTTTTGATAGTAAAGATATAAGGCTTTTTATTTAATTTTCTATATAACTTAATACCCCAACAACAAGTTTAAAAGAAGACAATGAATACTTTTATGACCAAATACATCAAGTACAACAAATACATTAAAAAAACACAACAGTGTAATTCACAAAAAAATGTTTTTTATTAGGAATTATTTTAATTCTATAGTTGGCAAGGGAAGAAATGAAGGTATTGTACGATCATAACGAATCAGCGAGAGAAATGAGAGGGGTGATAAGGTGATCGAACGGTGTACATAAAATACTGAATACCTAATTTCAGCATCATCCAAAGATATTTTTAAAAGTCCAGAAGAAAATGCGAAGCATTATATTGATTATGTCAGTCACTAAGAGGCGCAGGAAAACTGCAAGGCAAGTTAAATGTTATGACCATTCTCTTTTAACTTTCTAGATGAAAATGAATTTTTAAAAGTAAAAAAAAGAGTCAGCACATATATGATGTAAAGATATTAGCTAGCAATAAAAAGGTTCAACAAAAGCAAAGTTTACGAATAATAAATATACTTGAAGGTTCTGCAAGAAGTAGAGGTTTTATTTGTTTATTCGCAACAAATTAAAGTGACAGTAAAAAAAATCAGCGACATAAATAATTCCTAAAAATGACGAGAAATCCAAACAGAAATAAATGACAGCAGAGATTTTGAATCTCAAGGATGTCAGGAGAATTGCCAAACTCAGCGAGGTATAATAAAAATGATAAATTAATATGAAAGAATGGGACTCGAGCAAAGGAAGATTGGTTTAATGTTAAATGCGAAGAGACTGAGGTAGTATCAAAGGCAAATCCACAACTTATGTATGAAACAGCAATAAAATTCCAAACCCTAGAAAATCTAGTTCAAATGGATATAGCACAGGAAAGGTAGTAGTATTATTATGGTTAGGGAGGAAATACTTATTAGATGGGAAGAGTACATAAGCCAGTTATATGATTGTTGCACTTGAAGAATTTGGTATCCAACAATTAACGAAATTTGCAAACAAATTATATGATGCAGGGACGTATCTAGATTATTTATCACTATCAATATTCATTGCGTTATCAAAAATAAATGGTGGTAGAGAATGTAAATTACACCACACAATTAGTTTAATGAGTCGTGTTGCTGTGGACCTTACTTTCACTTATTTTTTTGGACCAAGGAACAAACTTAGACAGGATATCGGAGAGAAGCAGTATGGCTTTATAGAAGATAGGCGGGTCGAAATACTATACCTATGATGAATTTAATGGCTGAAGCAGGCAGAGATGTGCTCTATCGCTGGATCTGTTTTTGTTGTACAGTAAAATTATTTTGAGAGGTAAGAGGTACGGGCGATATTAAGGTGAATGGGGTGAACAGAAGAAATGTTAGATATGCAGATGACACAGCGCTCTTAGCAGATTCTGACAGTAAAGAGCAGGGTATTGTTGATGATATAGTGACTGAAAGCAATATTTAGTATTATTACTGAATGCGAAGAAAATGTTTTGTATGAATATATCGATGAAGAAGGAGACTCTAAATTGCAATTTAATAGTAAATGGGGAAGTTATAAAAAAAGTAGACCAACTGAGTTACTTAGGTAGTTGTCTGAAAAGTGATGGCTGGTGTGACAGAAATAAAATGGATAGGAGCTGCAAATAAATCTTTTAAATACCTAGAATCTAGGACTGAGCCTCCAAACTCCTTGGACATGAGCTTCGTGGAACCCATGATACCCTGTCATATTGTCGGGCTGTCTCTTCTCTTATCTTTTCCCCCTGTACTGCTACTCCCTACAATTTTTTACTATTTTTTCCTTTCCTGGTGAGTGCATCCGTAATAGGTACACATTTCTTAGCAACAGCCATTTTACAGCTATGCATTCCACACTGCTTGAGAACGTTTTGTGTAGTTAAACATTAAAACACAAGAAACGATAAGGATAAAGTTTAGGAAGTAAAATTATGTTATGCTGATAAATTGTAACTTATCAAGCCATCATGTGTAAGTTGGGAACAAACTAAAATTTATGAAAGTTTATGTCTTGTTTATCAATGTTGCAATAGAAATGCAAGTAAGGGTTACTGTGGCTACCGTGGTCATAATAAGACCCCTCATTCTACTAAAATGATCAATCAACTAAGAATAAGATAAGCCCTGTGAAACACAATACAATAGTTACTGTTGGTGGTGGTTTGCCTTTGTAGAAATGACATCTAATATATCGAGAGTTCAGTGCCAGAACTCAGTATCTAGCATTTTTGACATTTTTTACTTTTTGGTGTCAGATGATAGATACTGCCATTGTCTTTCATTTGAGCAACTGCATTTAGTCCAGNTTGTTGTTGAAAATCCTAAAAAAGCTATTGCCAAGTCAGCTACCAACCAAGCTGGTTCTCTTTACCGGGTGCAAAAGTATCTTTCTCGGAAGAGTTGGTCTATTCCATACCTTTATAAATATTAAATCCGACCATGTATGGAATATTGTTGCCACATCTGGTCAGGTGCTTTTACCTCCTATCTAATTCTTGTCGACCGAATCTAGGACTGAGCCTCCAAACTCCTTGGACATGAGCTTCGTGGAACCCATGATACCCTGTCATATTGTCGGGCTGCCTCTTCTCTTATCTTTTCCCCCTGTACTGCTACTCCCTACAATTTTTTACTATTTTTTCCTTTCCAGGTGACTGCATCCGTAATAGGTACACATTTCTTAGCAACAGCCATTTTACAGCTATGCATTCCACACTGCTTGAGAACGTTTTGTGTAGTTAAACATTAAAACACAAGAATCGATAAGGATAAAGTGTAGGAAGTAAAATTATGTTATGCTGATAAATTGTAACTTATCAAGCCATCATGTGTAAGTTGGGAACAAACTAAAATTTATGAAAGTTTATGTCTTGTTTATCAATGTTGGAATAGAAATGCAAGTAAGAGTTACTGTGGCTACCGTGGTCATAATAAGACCCCTCATTCTACTAAAATGATCAATCAACTAGGAATAAGATAAGCCCTGTGAAACACAATAGAATAGTTACTATTGGTGGTGGTTTGCCTTTGTAGAAATGACATCTAATATATCGAGAGTTTAGTACCAGAACCCAGTATCTAGCATTTTTGACATTTTTTACTTTTTGGTGTCAGATGATAGATACTGCCATTGTCTTTCATTTGAGCAACTGCATTTAGTCCAGTAACCAATATTTATTGATTTATTGATGAAACCCAAATCAGGTACTGAACTTTGTATATAAGTCACTCCTGGCAAAACGCTTAAAACGTTCTCTTGTAAAAATAGCCAAAAACAAGATATTTCTTTCTACCACTGAACCGTCGATATAATTCCACAACAAGCACGAGCATTCCCCTTAAAATTCTGATTTGGAAACTTCAAATATTAAGTGGCCTTATTTGGATTTAGTTCTTTTTCTTTCATTTTTGGACTCGGGCAGCTACGGCAAAAATGTATTACTTTCTTGAAAAATTAATATTCAAAATATATTTAATTTTTCCCCAAACACACGTACTGGCTTCATTATGAGAGCTAACCTTTTAACGACACGGGCTAATCTCATAACCAAGACATACGAATTGTCTTCCAGTCAGCTCCTTATTGGTTGACCGTTCTAGTGAAACAAATTGACGGCTACACTGCTTCAGAGTGATATTATCATTTAAATGTTAGTTGAAAAGCTTTAAACAAGCTTAGACTACGTGGGTAATATGCAACAAATGAAAAAGAACAAAAACATTTGATATTCTGGTTTTAACTCGTATAGCTTGGTCACCCCAGCAGGTACTTGCGAATAAAAATGAGGTTTGCTCTAAAGCAATTAGTCTTCTTCCGTGTTAGCGAGCAATACATTAGTCGCGTCTTCGGTAACAAAATTTCCTGACAAGATTAAAATCGTTTTTGCCAATAGTTTCTACAAACACACTGAGCAAACTGTCTGTTTATTGAAACAGTACATGTAACAACAAACAAAAACCTTTTTGTCCTACTATGAAACCTATTAGTTCAAGACCAGAAAAAACTGTGCTTTTTAAAGTTGGCAGTAGGTAATCAAATAACCCTGCCAGACAGAAAATCTCCGACTACTCCTTACCCTACTTTGGGCGCCACGCGTAGCTTTAGAAACTATTGTCTGCTTCTGTTTTGACCACCATGTTCTTGGTGGTCAAAACGTTTACATGAATAAAACAAATGTTATTAATAGTACGCGGGATCCTCAAGTCAACATAAAAAAAATATCGCGCTTGAACATCTGCTCCAAATACTTTAAAATTCTTACAGTTTTAACATCTTTGTTTAATATACGACAAAAACAGCTATGTAGATAACACTTCAAAATACTGGTCATCAATAAAAGACTACTGTAATGAATCCTGAAATGAACTGAAATACTAAGTCCAACACAAATTGACCTGGTACATCAAATTTAATTAATCAGGTTTATACCAACAAAAAACAGTAATGAAACTTAGGAATGAATTAACAGAGTAAGCCCCCAAAATATAAACAATAAATTAAAAAGATAATAAAAGGGAAAAATCGATCAGTAAGTAAAAAACATAAAAACGCAATAAATTAATAAAAACGTTAAGTACGGTTGTAAGGCATAAAGCGTAGCAACAGTAATGCTGACAGCATGATATTCGCAAACATGCCTGATCCAAACACCATCATTTGGAGTCAAATCGCGTAATCTGACTAATCTCTCACCTACGGTTTACCCAAACATTTCTTAAGTCATAGCATTTTCTTAAGTAAAAAAATATAAGTAATGTTAGTCAATCTTACAATAGATTCTAGAAAAAAATCGCAACTAAAATCATGGTTATTTTGATCAATAGCTATTTCGTCTTTTAAAAATTATCCAGCCTCCAAAAGCCTCTTAAACATCGCCCCATAAAGTGGCTTAAACACCTCAAACTACCTGGCTGGGGCTGGTTTCTACGAAATTCGAAACCAGGTTAGCGGGGCAGTTTCTGAATGCTATCGTGCTACTCCATTGAAAGTAATTTTTACTTGACGGAAAATTCTTCCTTTATCTACAAAGGATGTCTTGCCTGCCACAAATTTAAGTATGACTGTTTACGAGTTTCAGTGCCGGTTTTATGCCAGGTACGAGGGCCGGACGTCCTTAAGATTGTTCGATGGAATAAAACAGCAAGTACATAGTATATATACAGAAAACCCTGTATCAATAGAGTCCAGCCTAAAAAGACAATACAAGTGTATACGCAAAATTGTTAATTGTTAATTGTAATTCAGCTGCGTCTACTGCTAAACCGTGAATGCAATGAGAATTTCGGGTTAAAACAGTTCAAAGTCATTGGCAAAGCTTGGTCTCTTTTCTATTTAGAAGCATTGGAGGCAATCTATATATAACTTTCATCACCTCCTCTTTGTATACAAAGAGAATTTATGTGTAGTCTTGAATTGTTCTAGACCACCAGTCACAAAATGTGGCGGGCTTCTCCCTGGCCGCTTTCTTTTTCAGTATTGATAAAAACAAACTTTACTTTAGATCTCTTATTCTGGCGTCTTGGTCCAGTCGAGTGACAACACATCCAACACATGCTAGCATGTAAAACGGACGTTAAACCGAATATGATGATAATGATGATGAATAAAACAAAAGTCGTGTATAGTTTTATTGTATCGATCCTTTTAGTTATCTTTTGCCAAACACAAAGAGTGGCGGACTTTCTCAATCCTTTCTTTTTTTTCTGAATTGGTAAAACTCACTTGATTTGTGGTTTCTTATTTTGTCGTATTGGTCCAGTCGAGTGCCAGCGAAAAAGCTTTCGACCAAAATAAACGTGCTTTTAATTGCAATATACATATGCAATATACATATGCAATATACAACAAAATAAAAGTCGTGTATAGTTTTATTGTATCGATCCTTTTAGTTATCTTTTGCCAAACACAAAAAGTGGCGGACTTTCTCAATCCTTTTTTTTCTGAATTGGTAAAACTCACTTGACTTGTAGTTTCTTGTCTTGTCGTACTGGTCCAGTCGAGTGCTAGCGAAAAATCTCGGCCAAAATAAACGGGATTTTAACTGCGATATTTAACTTTCGTACCACTAATCGTTTATTAGATTCTAAAAACTAATTATAATGCCCAGTCACTAAGAAAAATGCTTTGAAATATGCCGCCAGAACTAAGATTACTGCGCCTGAATTCATTGTTATTAGAATAAAAATCCTGCCATAGCCATTACTAACAATGCCTTTTCCAGTATCCAGCCAAAATCTACTAGAAAGACATTTTAACTTCTGGTTGTTTTTTGTAGAAAAATACAACTAAATCCAACCAGTCAAAATTTTAATTCAGCCCAGTGTTGACTAACTACACATGCAGCAGTTTTACCCCTCTCAATAACTCACAAAAGTACCTGAGAGCTGGGGCCACCTAAAAAAATGACATCCTAAATACACTTCTGGAAACGTCAACAATATTCATAAGCCATAAACGTTTTAATTATTCAATTTTACATAAAAACACTGGTTATGCTCAAGCATTTGTCAAATATTTACAACTTTATGCTGTTTCACATTATCTATATTTACCTTCTTTTCTGTACAAATAGACAGACACACACGGACACACACGGACTCACACTGATACTAACACATACACTCGCAACGCATTATTAAAGAATTTTATGAAACTGAAGAAAACTTAAAAGCCTAAACATAATGCCAAATTTCAAGTATTAACTTGGATTTGACTGTTTGCAAGTATGTTACTATGAAGTAGAAATCATGTATAACAGTCAAGTATTACCGCCGCAGTTGTGCCCTGCTGATTCGAACTCTCCACCCTCCAAACTAAAATTTTAAGAACATACCATTTGACCAATAAAAACAAGTAATTTAAACGGCAATTAATCGTTAAAGCCGTTGTACGTACGTATTTCTAAGTATACATACGTAGTAACACAAGACTTTGTACGCAAGACATAACGATGTCTTAAAACAGTGGGGTGGTAAAGCTTTTTTCTGCTGCACCAGTGAAGACACTTTCGTAACAGCTTTATCTTTCAGTTTACTTCAGGGTATAAATCTGTCTTGTCTTTTTTCCCTACTTCACCCAATTTCGGTGCCGTTGTCGACAGGGCGGATTTTCTTGCTGAGCTTAGTTTGCCTCGTGAAAAACATACTCCACGTTTCTCACACAAATACCAAACATCTCTTAAACTTAACTGAAGTATATCCAAATGCTTTAAGAATATACCGCAGTCTTAATTACGCGTGATAAGAGAATATCATATCAAGAATGGAGAAGATGAATTGATAACAGTTTAAAAAAACAGCAAAAAGTGTTAATATGTAATTTTTTAGCTCTTGCCTTAATAAGAAAACTTACGTCGCAATATCAATATATGGCATAACTGTCTTGTCGCTAAAGGAACCAAATCCCAATTGAAATTTGTTGGTTACTTTTCGAAGTTCAGTACCTTAGGAAAAAGAGGTGAGAAAATGGTATATTAGAATATGGCATTTAACTAACAACATGAGAGGGGCGTTTCTCTGGAATGCAACACAATTAAAGTGTTTTCTAATGTTGCGGCTGTTTGCGAGATGGTTGGATAGGCGCTTATTTCCTAAATTTGATAAATGTAGTAAAAAGAGTAACGATTTCTCCATGCTTTCACTAAATAGGTTTAGGTATTGCAGCAGTAAAACCGAGGACATGTAAAAAATTACTGCTGTGGCAACGAAAGTGTTTGTAGCAATAGCACTGTCAATAGCAATATCACAAGGCATGAGTTGTGACTGTCGTACATGAAACAGTGGTCAGTTTTAACCTTTCTGCGGTGGTCAAGCCTGCCCTTACCTCATTTAAGCAACTCCTTACTTTCTCACCAAAGGTTTAACTCTAGAATGTAGCCATTAAGTATAGCAAGGTCTTTAAGTTAAAAAAACAACAACATTTTTGCATGTTAGTCAGAATCAATTAAGCAAACCGAAAATGGTTATGCACAAAAAGATACTCAACACATTTTTGTTACCAAGTCAAAAAATAACAATTACCAAAAATTGAGAAAATTAAATATTGTTAAATACCAAAAAATACATACCCACATCAAGTTTGACAAACTTTTTCAGACCGACATCCATAGTACCTGTCAAGTCGATTAAGAAGTACAGATCTGCAGGGTAATTCTCTGCGGATCTAACTTGGATTTGAAACTTCGCTGGCTGGCCTTGAAAGAAAAAAACAAAAAGTGTAAAAGAGTATTAATTTGCTCAAGACCAATAATTTTCAAATGAAGCTGTAAGCATAAAGGATGTTTCAGCTTTCCTGTGCTTTCTCTTAACGATACATATATATATATATATATATATATATATATATATCCCCACCCTCTGACTTCCCATACAGAAAACAAAAGAATACGGGAACAACAGTATGCTTTGAGGAAGATCTACAACATTGAAGTCCATGAACATAACTGAAGAAGAATTTCTTTTCTTTATTACAGACTTGTTCTTCAACACACTAATCCCGGCTTAAGTTATTATGACGTCGATCTATGTTCAATTAAAACTTGAACAGATTATTAACAACATTGATATTGTGGTGGTGTACGCTTATATACCAGTTATGACGCTGTTGTTCGCTTTTTTTTTGAAGTACATATACGTGCTATGTGTTGAACGTGTGTGATACACGTAGTGGCACGTGTATATGTATGAATGAAATGACATTTACAATTGCTAGTTTCTGTTTTGTTTTAAGCATAAAAAAGGCAAAGCAAAGGTTATTATTATTATTATTATTATTATTATTATTATTACTATTACTATTTCTATCTTTATAGAGGACGATACAATTCAGTTGTTTAGAATAAAAATCAAATAACTTAAAAACCTCGTCCCCAGGGCCTCTCTCTCACTTCCTGACATTCAAAAATGCCAGAAAAGCCGAGAGGAGGCCCTGGGAACAAGGATGAAAAATTAGTTGACTGAAAATAAAATAAAAATGTAAAGAAAAAGGCTATTAAAAATAAATTTATTTCTACATATATACAAGTTAAAAAGTTTCATTAAAATATCTCGCTCCCAGGTAATAAAATGATCTCTTCCCAAATTCTAATTTGCATTTTGGCTGTTTTAGTTTTTTAAAATTGTTTCGTGTATTCATGCTGTTATTTTGTACTTCGAAATAGTTTTGGAAATTGCAACAAACAAAAATGAAAAATGGTGAAGGTCTCTTTCCCATTTCAGTGCTATCAAACAAAAAATTTACTAGTGAGCAAGCACCCCTGGTTATCTGACTGTTTTATCGTAGCAAAAATTGTTTTCGAGTGCATCTGAATTTGGAAATAATTGCCTGCAAGCTAAACCCTAGACCTGGGCATTCATGGTCTCAGTCACAATTCTACCTGTTTTTAACCCTTGCTTCTGACAATGACATTTTAACACAAGATGCCAGCTCACTAACTATCTATAAACATAACGCTAGATCACAATAATAAACACACACAAAAAATTTCACTTTAACATACCTGGCCGCAACTTTAAGTCTATTTTCTGCGGATTGACTTGTACATCAGATCCAACTGGTTTGTTACCATCGGACTAAAAGGTTAAAGGGCTGGTAATTATTTGATTCAAATTATTACAAAACAGCATCTAAAAACCTGCAAAGCATTGTCATTTAACATGTGGTCCAAAAACACAGTTTTACACTTTTTAGTGGCATGTACTTTCTACAATTCACTTGCCTAAAATTCATGTTATGCTTGCTTCAACAACATCCGTGAAGGATGTTAGCGAAGGATGTTGGAGAAGGATGTTGGTGAAGGATGGTGGTGAAGGATGGTGGTGAAGGATGTTGGAGAAGGATGGTGGTGAAGGATGGTGGTGAAGGATGGTGGTGAAGGATGGTGGTGAAGGATGGTGGTGAAGGATGGTGGTGAAGGATGGTGGCGAAGGCCAATGACAATGGCTTTGTTTTAGATTTATCTCATTTATTTGAAGATTATATATTTTTTGTCATCACGATGTAAAATATTTAGCGATAAAGATCAGCAAGCTGGAATCCAACAAATAACCAGATAGTGCCGCTAGCTTAACAGGAGAAGCTACAGGATTGACCCAAGATAATGAAGGTGGGAACATCAATTCATAGTAATCCGCGACATGGCACTACAAGTATCC
>RDPX01000147.1:408181-452757 GCA_003991215.1 Morbakka virulenta
CTAATTTTAATAATGCCACATCTCAAAACACTTCAAATGGAGTTCGGGCTCTTTACTATCAGTCGAAAAGTAAAAGTCAGGAAGCTGATCAATTCATGACCCTTCATTAGAAAAACTGCCCAGCAAATTCTGTGCCTTATGCACTCAACAAGGTTTTTAACAACAAAGAAACCCACCACTTTTTGACACCCTATTTCGATGGGAAGCTTTGACCTATGACCTGCGGAAAATAATGGCGCAAAGTGAAAGATATGGTTGGAAATGATCTGGTTAAGTGCGCCGCACTGAGACCTCAGGTAGTAATGACAGTCATAGCCACTGGTTCGAATCCAGGTAGATGCACATGTATCCTTTTATCGAATGGTTGGGTGAAAATCCCACAATCAATGCCCTCCAACCAGTCTGGTAAGAGTTCTGCCACGTGTTCTGTAGGCATACTAATAATCATCTTCATTACAAAATAATAATCATCAACACCATTATTTTTATCGTGATTTCTTATTATTAACTATCTTTTTTCCGTATACTAGGTAATGACAATTGAAATGTCAGTTTTATTTCCACTTGCCTTTCTTCTTGGTTAACTCATTCTAACGGCAAAGGGATCAGAATGTTCTTAAAATTGGAGGGTTTTCTTACATTTTTTTGTGCTAAAAAAATAATTGACTGGAGGAGTGGTTCATCTATTGGTTTTATACAGTAAAAAAAATTTTTATGGTCAGACAAATGCGATCCGTTGCCGATTCCCATACTTCCATTTGCTACAAAACACATTCAAAGTATCATAAAAGTAACTTTCCTCATCTTGCACATAAAGCTGTTACCTAACTACCACAATGTCTTTTAGTACAACGACAAGCAAATCAAGCTGTAATTGCGAAGATATAGATTATGTTCTTTCATTAATGACTTGTCAACAGTGTATACTTTCATCAGCAGTTATCTTAAGCATGACACAGCAGTAAATTGGTACTTATCAGGTTGACTTTCAGCCTACGCTAGGTTAACCTAAACTAATGCCATTAAAAAAGATCTTCCAGAAAAAGGGTTTTTTTTCATAACATCTTTCTTTTTAAAAAACATCAAATTGAAGCCGTTTTTATGTTGGTAATGAAGCAGCACACTGTAATCAAAGCAAATTGGGATATTCTGGAAATAATTTGGGGTGCATTTAATTCGGCATCGACATAATGTTTACGATGAAAATTAAACTTTTCTCTGAAAAACGCAAAAATTCGTCCTTATAATCGCAAATACACACACAATTTATTCTAAAAATATGCTTAAGACTTCTGGGTCACATTGCGTTGTTGTACCTATATTCATACATTTCTATATATTTGTGAAGCGCTTTATACTATCAGGCTCTAATTCTATGATATTACAGGGCTATTGAAAAATTTTAAAAATTACAAATATTCTCCTTTCTTTATTCTTTACTTATAAAACCAACTTACCGGTACACTATGCTCACTAGCAGGGAATATCTTTTTCTTGCAAAGGAAGTCAATACTCGATTTCGTATCGCACCTTGTCCTTGATGGATACAGACTCAGAAAGTCCTAGATGGTAAAAAAATGAACAATTACAATTTTTTTAAAAGCCCGTTTGTGGCACAGTAACGATCAAGAGGAACTTACTGTTTTAAAGTGCGCCAGAACCCATTAATCTAATGTGCCGACTAACTTTAACAATTTTACGCCCGGAAAATGAACAAATGATTAAAAAAACCGTCATAGTTGATGTACCACGTTCTCGTCTACCAAAGCGCAATGTCTCCAACTTCCCATTTGGGCCACTAAACGAATAGTTAAAACGTATTTGTATAAAAAACATAAAGGGAAAAACTGTACCTCATCTGCACACCACATGCAATCACTACCTCCTCTAACGCACTGTCCACATTGCCTGTACGATGAACAATGTGTCCCAGCACCTGTTGATACGAAAGAAAGACAGTTAAATTGATCACATCAGCATGAAACAAAAGTTACTAGTCAAATTAATGCTAGCACTATCAAATACATTATTGGGTAAGTTTTAGTACTTTATCTGTACGAACGAATTTTAGGATTTCCAAAGCTATGCATAACTGAACGGTAGGCATGTGGTTATCTAAAGTCTTAAAGGGTTTATCATTCTATTAAGGCACATTTAATGTCTTCGGATTATTTAGAATAACATTAAATAATGGGGCATTTATAAACACACTTGCGACCGAATATCTATTCAGACTAAATAACGAAGTGCAGAACTTTAGCTCCGATGATAAAGTGCACAGCGAAATCGAGCCGGGATTGATGAATGACAACATGACAGAGCGCGTGGATTACAAGTAATGCAGCTCCACGCAGAAAAAAACACAACTGTCTTTTAAACTTACATTACAAATTAATTTGAACGTCACTTAGGTCACATGGTCTACAAGTTTCAGCTTCTACTGTCACAACGCTGCAACAAAAAAATTCGATGGTCTCGGGGATTTGTTTTTGGCTTTACGAGTAAATTTCAAATTTGCTAATTGATCCTACTCCTCCTTCGGGCAAAATTTTATAAGATTTTTTTTCTGGCGCTTTAAATGATCACTCTAGTCTACCACTATTTGTACTTTTAAAAAAACTAATGGCGGGTGCCATAGCAAAGACCACAGGTGTAAAATTCCCAATTGATGTCCTAAATAGCCAAGGTTAAGAGATGGTGTGGCGCTCATAATTTTTGACTTTACCTAGCACTGTACAATCAATTAGCTGCAATCCAATGAGTTGGCACAGTCAACTTATTTTACTATTCCGTCTAGACTTGCGAGTCATAAAGAACAAGAGGATTGATAAAACACCTTTGGCCTGCAAGTAATGGTGTCTGTATATGCAACTTTCGTTAACTCTGTATTTATGGAAAATGAAAATATAATCTATTTGCTTTCTAGAACGGAAAACTTTTACACATTATCTGTGAAGAAAAGAAAACAACTATGCAAATTATTAAAGATTAAAGATTAACCCACAGTTCTAAAACTATCAATTTCCATGGGTGAAAACGTATTTGTGCATAAAAACTTTTAAACTATGTAGCAGTGACTGTTTTTGAATTTTTAACTGTAGTTGAACTCATCAGGCCAAAGGCTGTGGTCCTTCCACCTAGAAACTACACTCACTGATTGTCATATTAAATCAAGTTCGACGCAAGAAAGAAAAAAACGGAATTAGCAGTAAATACATGACAATATACCTAACCTGTTGAGTTAACAATCAAACCACAGAATAAGTTATCTTCATCAGTAAGATAACAACTATCTACATATCAACCAAATGCGGATTAAGATGGATGGTTTGCTAAAATCTTGTTATTGTTTCTAAAGCAGGGCACATCAAATTCTTCTTCACTGAGGCTACTTGCTTTTATCTGTAGGGTTAAGATAATGCCCACAGCAAAAAAAAATTCCAGAGTACAATCTAAAATGCAAATATTGTTAGGTCATACATTGATTTTTTTTCAAAGTAACAAGAAATTAATAAGCTGAGAACCACAGTATAAGGAACTGCTATCTAAAATACCAAAAGTAATGTAAAGTCAAGGAGAAAAATAAGGTAGGGCATTCAACGAGCTGAAATATTTCATTTGAATATCTACGCTTGCACCACCATTCCAATCTGTTACTCTCTGTTTTATGCAACAAAATGTCTTGCTAAGCTAAAGTCATGGCATTATTTTATATCGTACACACGGCTAAAACAACAATTTATTTTCTTTAACGATAAAGAACTGGGAGTTGAGCCACTACGTTTATTAGACTACAAAATAGGGGAGAGGGGAGGCAAGTGTTGATCTCAGATAATAACATACATATCATATGATAAAGGAGCCGTGGGTTAATGGTTAGTCCAGTTGCACAGTAACCAAGAGGTTCCTGGTTCGATTCCCTGAGCTGGCGAGGAAAATTCGGAACTTTACAAAGAAAAAGGCCATTGGTTGGTGTCAGGAATGGCATCTGGCTAAGAAATTCCTCACTGGCAAATCAAAAGTCCCTCTGAAGGGCACCGCCTGAGCCCCGATTGCTGGGGGAAAATGACGTTAAAACTTTAAAAAAATCAAAAATCAAAAATCATATGATGAAGGCAAGCACTCAAAGCCAAAGAGGTCCATAACTCAGCTGTCCGTGGAAAAGACTACAGTAAAAGAATGATCCAGTACAACGCGTAGCAACAACTGCATAAGGATGAAGACATTAAGATAAACGAGTCACAAGGGTTGCAAGAAATTGTGGTGACAGAAGCAAGTAAAGTTCGTTAGAACAATTCCCATGCTAATACATACAGAAACGTTTAAGGCAAACCACATTGCCTAGAGTGTGAATTGTTTTAGGCTTTCGTCGCAGCTATTTGAAATTCTCCGGACTTTACAGAAACAAACCCGAATTTGCCACCCGTGTATTCCTGAGCATCCTTTTGCGTCTGTTTTGATGTCGTCTTACAAACTGAATTTTCCCCGGCTCCTTCTTCCCCCCTCCCCCCCCACAGAAGTTCTTGTTTCACTTTTAAAAATAAAAATCGAGTCCTTTGGGGTTGGAGTTTCGTGTAACCAAATGAAACAAAAATTGAAATATCGGCCAACAGTATTTCAATGTTTCCAGTCATTTTAAAAACATGATTTGATCGCACAGGCTTCATCCCACAAAATTTAAAAGGAATTAACTGCGTATCTCAAAGTTCTGAAAGTAAACGGGGAGCATGCTTTCAAAATAAGTGCCTTCTGGATGGAGGGAGGAGGCGCTTACAATTAAAATGCGGTTGGTTTTGGATCGCACTTATTATTGGATATAAAAAAACTATTCATAAACAACACACATTTTCACCAGAAAATACTTTTTCAATAGAAAAAGAGCACTAAAATTACCATTATCTTAACTTTAATTACTAAAACGTCTTCTTCGTACTTTTTTCCTTTTCTTCCTTTGTACCTACATGATATTTATGTCCCTATCATGATTCTACACCCCTTTTCTTGCTAGCATCGATTCTCCAGTTATGCAACATGCCATTACCGCAATTTTACTGCTTAATGATGAGAATAAGTGACTCTTACACATGGTCACCGATCACTTTTTCTCTGTGGAGTTTTCTTCGAAATCCATATTGCAAGCTCTGAATCCTCGTTTTCTGGTTCATCAACACATTCAACGTCAATAGATTTTGGGGCTACTCCCAAATATGTGGTCTACTTTGACATTAGATGTAATACTACAATGTTTTCTGTTTTGTAGCATGCTACAGAAATGTTCTTGCGCAGAACTACTTCTGCTTGGAATAGAGTGTGTTGTCACTACACAAGCTTTTCCAACTTTAGCACGTAATTCAAATTTTTAACGTATTTGAAAAAAATTAGAATATAGTTCCATAACACTGACTTTCAAGATGGCAGAAAATAGCACAAATGAGATTATCGATAAAATGAAAGAAAACAATGGACTGGAGAACAGAAACCAGAGTGTGTGTGGAGTTATTTCTATAAGAGTAAGGCTGCAAAAGAATTTCAATCATGTTATAAGATTAAATTAAAACTCTACAACAGAAAATCACTGGATGATGCTGTAACCAAAGATCCGTTATTCTTAAACATCGTTCAACAACTATTGAAAGAGTGCGAAGTAGTTTTTATCCAGACATAAGGAGGACATTGCACCAAATATTCCAACATGAGTACAAATAGTATTAAAGTCAAGGAATAGTGGTTTCACCAAAATGAAAAAAAAATTGACGGAGTGCGCTTGCACTCCTCCGACAAGCATTGCGACGACTAACCCATAAAAATTCTGAGGAAGTTCTATTGTTCAACAACTTCATCGGTATCTGAGAAGGGTCGTATCTAAGGAAGAAGAAAAATTAAATGGAAAGCAACGGTATTGTTGCATCCATTAGAACTACTGGGCATTGCTGATAAGGAACAGATTATTAAAGGGTTCTGTTTTAAAGCGGAAAAGTAAAAAAACACATTAAGCTGCTCGGATAATAGCCATTGCACATTTAAATGACCGTTTTTTGCCTGTGGAGTACTCCCTGTAAAGCCTTTATTCGTATTTACAGGGCCTGGCCAGAGAATTACAGCAAAGGAACGAAAACAACACGAGTTACTGTTCAGCTTCAAGAAAATGCATGGTGCAACAAAAATCTTGCTTTTCTGATTAAAAAACATGTGGGATGTCGGTAAAACTTCTACAAAAGAAAAACGTTCTAAATAGTTGGTGTACGATGGTCATCGAGATCAAACTACTTATAAAGCCAACCCAGCTTTGCAGGATGGAGCTACAAAACTTGCTATGGTGCCAACAGATACAACAAGCCAAGTTCAACCTTTAGATGTTGCAGAAAACTGAATTCAAAGCCATAAAAGACAAACTTTCCACTGTGGAATCTCCAAAAATATAGATCCATTTTTAAAGTGTGATGTCATTGCATCTGAACGTAGGTCACGCGTGGCAAGATACACACACAGAAGTCCGAAAGAAACAGTTATTAGATCATTTGTTAAGTGTGGTGTAGCCTTACCTGTAGTCGTGAGAGTGAAAAATGAAGATCTGCTACATTACGAAGTTTGAAGTTCTAGTGGTTTTAAGGATATTGAGAACCCCCCTAAGCAACAGTCAGAAACCTTTCTAGATTCCTTATTTGAAAAGGGTTGTTGACGATACTATCTTGTTTGCTCTAATATAATGACTTTCTATGACATCTATTAGATGTTCAAGTTTTTAGTGTTGATTATTTATTCCCCATTCCCCCTTTATGCGTTACAATGGAAAAATTTGATTTTTTCAAAAGTGCTTACTTTTGCCAGTGCTTACTTTCAGCGTGGCGCCTACTTTCAGGAGTTTGTTAGCGGCCATAAACTACGCTTCCTTTTGGATTGTAGTTTGTTTCAATACCTTACAATATTTGCTTCTGTTTAAAGGCTTTGGTGTTGCTGCTGCTGTGGGCAAATTCTGGGTCTCCATTCGCTCCTTTTTCTACTGTTGCAGGATAGCTCTTTTTTTTTTCTCTGGGCCTTTTTATGCTATGTTTTGTTATAACACTAAACATATCGTCTGTACAATTGTATCTCACTTCGGTACAGCCAGCATTAAATTATTAAGAAGCTTGTTAAGAAGTAAACTTGTGTTATCGTTCTGTGGTTTTGGGAAGGCCAAAACCAGAATACACTATCTTGTTCCTTTTCTTCTCTTTTCCGGTTTTAATATCTCGGGTGTATTTGGGACTTGCTTTAAAACCAAGGGCTTTGGATGTGTTTTTGTTCATCGATGTAGCGTTTTCGAGCGTTTTTCTGTCGCTTTAAATGCCCGATAGCCGTTTCGATGTTGCAGTAAACAATTTAATTTGAATGACAACTGGGCGTTTCAAGGGGGCTTGAAGGAAATTGGTGGCATGTTTGCTTTCCAATTCAGCTAGTAAATTCCACTTCCTTGGTTAAATATTAATCAATGGAACTTTGGGGTTTGCTTTGATGGTTATTTTTTGTTACGTTCCTGGATGGATTGGTTTATTCAATCTTTATACCGTCAACTTTCATATTATATCATGGCGTTATTTACGCACTGCCAGACTCGCATTCAAAATTCCAACTATAACTACATCATTCTGGGTTGACGGAAAGGCTGCTTGCTTAACGCATCGCTCAGTGAGGTGTTGGTTTTATAATTTGCGCATTCGACATTTAAAAACAAGTCAGAACCGTCACACTTTTTTACTTGGGGGCATTTTTAACCCTTGCATATTTAGTATAACCTTTTATTTAATAAATGAAAATCCTCTCAATTCAACACAAGAGTTTTACAAAGTTGCTGAACCACACCTTTCCGGTGAGGCAAAATTTCTTATGCATTAGTAAAGGGTGAATGATGAGTAAACCATAGGGATATTGGCAAGTCCCATTAACAATACCAGCTGCAAGCTTAACTGTGACATAAGAGCGCAAAAATGATTCTTGAGCTTCATCCATATACATTTGGAGTCTAAACAGGAATGGATTTGACATTCTAAGCCAAGAGACTTAGGAAAACTTATCTCGATAAAGTGATTAAGCTAAAAAATAACCAGTAGGACTTCTACTTAATGGTAGATTTCATTACGGCAAGACTGTTTTAAACCCGTAAAAACAAATTACTTATCGAGCTTGTACTAAACACATACTGAAAAAAAGAAAGTGGTTTAGCTTAGTCAATTATATTCTAAATGCAGGAATCGGTTAGGTCATATTTCATGTCACAACAGAGTTTTGGAAACTACTACCAGGGTGAGGCTGTAAATAATAGAAAATCAGAGAAAGATGGATGGATTACCTGAACCAAAACATTTCTTGACTTACTAAAGAATGTAAATAACTGAAGTGACTGTTACAATCATAATAAACCGATATTAAGTATTTAACTCCGATGCAAGGTACTGGTAAACGAACACTGTCAAACAGCTCATTTGGTAAAGAGGATGGTCTAAATCAGTGATCCCATGGAAGTGATAAAAAGCTATTCAGCTCCCTTCCAGTACTCAATACAAAAGGATAGCACTAATTCGAGATTATCAAATTACCCAAAAGTCTGCTTAATAGCGCCAAGATAGAAAACACGGCATTGGGACAGGACTCTTGCTTTCTACTTTGGGTCAATTGAAATGTATGGTTGACAACAAAACAATGCAATCCAAACAAGTATTAATAACCTTTACAAAAAATGAAGCTATCCTGGTCATATTTTAGATTTAAAGTGGTGAATGTAAACATAGAACCATAGCTGCCAGTCATATTAGCTTCTAGAAATTCTAAAAACCCATTTGAGTCTTTGGTATGATTCACAATTCATGGAAACACACTTGTTGCCAAGCCTTAAAAACTGTACAAGGACGCTTTAAGAAGAAATTCAGTTGATGTAAACATGGAACCATAGAACTGATTCTGAGATGGATACCAAAGTTGTGGGTGCATGGGTACGTCAAAAAACTTCAACGTCAAGAGGAAATTCCCACTCAGTCAAGCAGGGTCAAATGACACATAAATATTACTTTAGTCCGGGCCAAATTAATCTTTTCTGGGTTTTATATCCAACAGACGAGGCCTTGCAATGACCACTATATTCGTTTAAGTGTAGAGCTTGGGTAGCGATTTCCAAACATGGGATTATTGGCCATATCGGTTTGAAGGTAAGAATGATAGCCCTGTAATGGTAGTACTGAATGTCACATAGGTGTGGTAAGTAAATTATTGGGATTTTTGGCTCAGTGAAGTAACATAACAGCAGGTGAACAGTGGTTTCAGCAAGATGGAGCAGCTATCCACACTGCCAATACGATACTGCAGTGGCTGTGACAGAGATTTGGGGGCTGGTCCAACAGTAGGAAACGTGACATTGAAAGGGTTGGTTATTTATCTGACTTTAAAGACCAAAGTCATTTAATTCTGAGGTTACTTGAAAGCCAATGTATTTGAGAACAGCGCCTGGGAAAACTGACCAACTGAAGACAGCTGTAACATGGAAAAACAGAGCAATACTTTCCAAAAAAAGTGTGTGAGTAATTGACAAATTTGTATGCAGATTTCAATACCATGGAGGGCATTTGGCGCAAATTTTAAACTGGGCATAGGATATGAACAAGTTATTTTTCTTGTTGTCCTGCTAGACTCTTGTATTCAAGAAATATGCACAATCCAAAGCCTCCTCTGAGGGTAGTCGTAGGTCAGCTGGATGGCAGCCTGGTAGAGTGTGCGTGTGTGTGTGTGTGGGGGGGGGGGTACGGAGGTGGGCATTGTTTACACCGATCCAGAGCTGCGGGTACCTGTTGTAGTGAAGCCCCACTTCTTCTGGAACGAACAAGGAATTGGAATTGACTAGAAATGTGCAAAGCCATTTGACATTTTTCATAGTTTAACCTTACCCCAATACGGATAAATTCTATAAAAATTTGATCATATTAGGTAACACATGGCCACTTATTGTACAAGTACATCATGAACACAATAGGCAATATGTTTATCTGTATGACAGGTAAAAAGAGAAGCTTTCGCCTTTTGACTACAAAACTGTAAAATAGAAAAACAACCCTGCAAATCTGGTGGGTTTTTTTGGTTATCACCTACCACGTTATGATTCTGCCCCTTGCAGAATGAGCTGTATGATTCATATTGGTGGTTGGCTGTTAATGTGATACCTTATATTAGTATATTGCTTGTCTGAGAGCACCTTAGGTACTTACTTCAGACTTTATCCTGTATGTCAAGTAATGCATTTAATAATTCCTTCTGTGCATGTTTTACCCATTCTGACATATCATACCCATTCTTTTTCTACCAACCATCAAACCCATTCCCTTTTTGTAACTGTTCTTTTGCCTTCTACAGACAAACACAAACAATCTCAAGCTGACTTTAGTCATTTTTGTTTATTGATCTTTAACTCTATTCTATTATTTCTGGAAACTTCTTTTTAGTGAGATACAATGTTAGCATCGCTATTACAGATATTTTGTAGTACTAGCATATCGAAAGTAACAATAGAAAGTATATCTCCTATACTGCATCACTAGTCATGAGTAACATTTCTGAAGTAGTTTTTTATCCCTTTCATTCCTCTACATCACTCTATGGCATCCCCACTTCTTTTTTCAATCCCAACTTTATTAATCAATAAACTGATATCTCACTACATCTTTTTACTCACTTACAATGCTACTTGAAAATCTATACTGTTCTAGTCTGCAACATGCATTTTTTGTTACTTCAATTTTGGTTTCAACCCAACTTGTCACTATTTTCTGTCTTTCTTGCATTCAATAACAAAACAAACATTTTAAGTGTCTGTCTTATTTAGTAAACATTCCTTGTGGCTTTTGTTTTCTTCATTAATGAGTAGATTATTAATGACAAATAGGTTCCCAGTTGTTACTACTCCAGGTTTCTCATTCATTACTCAAGTGCCTGATAGACATCCCACCTTGGCTAATTAATTTTTCAAAAATTTTTCCACCCAGGCCAGTCTTATTCCAACCCCCAAGCCTATTAATGTTTAAGTAATCTCAAACCCATGACAATTTTTTGAGGAGGTACTTTGGTGGGCAAGTAGAAAATGTCTTTATTAAAATATGAAAATCACACTGATCACACATGATGTATTGTTTTGTTTAGGGCGGTTTGACAAGGCTTTAAGAACTGTTAAGAAGCACATTGCAGATGTTAGCAATAACACTATTATTAAGCAGGAGGGTGAGGGAAACATTTTTAAAATATTTAAAGTAAAGAGTACCCACTGCATAATTATGAACAGGAGGTACCTCCTGATAAACTACACTTAAAAATTTTTATGCTTTTGTGTCAATACAGAGTGGGCTTTTTTTCAATATCACTATTACAGTTTTTCTACACTATGCAGCTTTTTAGTATCAACTATATTTTATGTAAAACTCAAGATACATAGCAATAAACTCAGTTTTTCTAAACTCTTCCAAATAACATTTTGTCAATCAAAAATGCTGGTAGGGCCAGTATTGGTAGTAAAAAATTATGGCAAATTTCACCTGACACACCTGTCTCTTTACAAGAACTTTAACAATTTACATAATGAGCATCAAAGTAACCAAATACCAAAACTCCAAGTTAAGAAAAATATTTAATGACAGAATTTATGAATCCTAATAAATTACTGTCATACACACAGGAATTAAAGGCGAATGGTCTAAAAGGAAATGATAAAATACCACAAATTAAAGCTATGCTATGTATGCAAATGCAAGGGGTACCTGGTACTTTAATGTATCTAAATATAGCCAATCAAAAGCCTAGGTGCTACAATCCTGCATAATTGAATTTTTTGAACTACATTTTTGTTCTAATTCTCCTAGTATTTTGGTTGTCTACAAGATTAACTTTGATCCAAACATTAGTAATAATAGTTTTAGGTATTGTAGTGTTAGACACATAGCTGATGCTTTTTAAATTTTGATTTGTAAGAGTATGTTGTACATTATCTGTAATGATAACTACCCACAAGCCACATAAAGAATACTACATATAATAATACAATATATGTGTATGTGTATCATCCATTGTATATACAACCAGGGTGTTCAATATTCTTTCAAATAGAGCATTTATTGCTTTATCAGGGAAGAAACAACAATATATTTAAGTGGCAGTTTCACATATTTAAATGGTCATCAGATATTTACATATGTAAACACCCAATGATCATCTAAATATGGTAAACTGACATTTAAATATTTTGTTGTTTCTTTCTTGATACAAGGTTTGCTATTGAGTGAAATTTCTGACTGTGTAAATGCATGACAAATCTGAAAAGCCAAGTACCTTTATTTTTTCAGTCATACCAACACTGTTAATGGCCTTAAAGTAACACCACAAACAGATGCCTGCAGGTTACGTAGAGGGAGCCACTACAGAAGGATCCCTTTGGTTTTAATGATAAAGACAGTACTGGCCAAAGAAAAAATTCAAAAGACATGATGGATGCAGTTTAATGTGACCAACCAACACCAAAGCGAGAGGTGTTGTGGCTGAATTCTGCAAATGCCAGTGGGGAACTTCACAAAAGTAATGTTCAGAAAATTTCCTAGCCACTGGACATAAATAGCAAACACTTGCATGTAAAATACATGCTCAGCTTTAGTGATAGGTCTGAACAGTGATAACATCCAATTTCACTGCAATTATGCATTTTGAACTGAATGTACTGTAGCCATTTTCAATTACAATTTGAAGTCTGAGGTAGCTGCTATGAAAAGAAAGTTATTCCATATATGGTCAACAAATTTTTAGGAACCTTCATGGGTGAATTTTTTACCATATAAACCCTTCTATGAGGAAATATAATCCTAAAAATTTCAGCTTCATTACTCAAATGGTTCAAAAATTATTTTACTCTTGGTGAATTATTGATGAAATTGTTCAGAATTTCATGTCTTCAGTTGCAAGCACTGTTTGGCCAACTTTGGCATGTAATAATTTGACACCCCCAAAATGATGACTGAAAAGCTGAAAGTTGGTTCCTACGTAGTTTTCCACTTAAATATAATAATTTTGGCATTATTTTTCAAATGAAGAATAGCACCATTTAAGACAAACCTTCCTTTAATTATTTAAAAACCTCACTAAGTGGTTTGCTTTCTGGTGGGCTTTGGAAAGATCATCAAAGACCCCATCTCTTAAAACTAGCATTTAACAAGTGTGTTAACAACTAGGAAATACTAAAAAAATTATCTTTTATTCTAGACCCTACAGTAGGATACATTTCAGGAGGTACTATCTAAAATTGCAAGAATTTACTCACATTTTAACAGCCTGGAGTAGCATAGACAGTCAAAACTGAATTCTAGATTTATGCATGTTTAATGATTCACATAGGATCTTTCATTTCAGTAAGTTTAAAGTGTGACTACCAAACCTTTACTTTACTCCTGACAACTTGAAAATTGTCTTGTTAGGGAAACATTGATTTCAATGAGATATTCTACTGACTGTAGTTTATATTTTTATTTTAGTACCTTAATGACACATTGACATATTGTATCATATATATATATATATATATATTGTCCTTTTTAGTAAAATTGTTGATTTACATCTATGGCCATGAGCTTAGCACTCATACTCTCTCTCTCTGTATATATATATATATATATATATATATATATATATATATATATATAAATAAAAGATACTAAGATACTAAAATATAAAGATAAAAACTAGTCAGTTATGTAAAAAGATGTAAAACTCTTGTATGCTATAGTATGCACTAACTTAAAAGCAAAATTTATCAAATTACTGTTCCATGACAATGAAACAATTATTATCCACATGATAAAATATGCTTGTGGTCTTCTGTTGTGAAGGTAACCTCAAGCACTGTGACCATTTAGTAAACTAAATACTGCATCATTGTATTACTGCCTCAATAAATAAACCAGATCTTGTTTGAATGGGGCTTTTTTGAGTGGGTTATTTGGTGAGATTGCAAATGACTGTCAATGACTAATTTCAAGCTCTCTTTTATTTATTATTGTAGCTACAGCATTACCAAGGAGTCTTACCAAAGCATGACAATTTCATCTTGACAATGTCACTTTCAATGAAAGTAACTGTGTGAAGTACTTACTTTTGGAATTTGATTGCCATAAAACACTCCAAAGTACTACTCTTTTTACCCAGGGTCACCTCAATGCTTAGTAAAAGCCATCTCATTAAAGAAGTCATTGGAAAAATCACACTTACCAAGGTTAAGGCATTGTGTTTCAAACTAAAGACTCAGTAAAGCTACATTGTACTTTTGCACTTAGTAGGTAGACAGCTTGAATACAAACAAGTATCACTGTATGTATATCAAAAAATAAATGAATAAATTGCTGATTACCTTGGCCACTGATTGGTTCAACCACAGATATCAAAATTCCTATAGGTATTAATGCTGACAAATACATGTTGAAAAATTCTAAACCTAAAAAGGAACAAATAAAAAATGGAAAATAATAAGTAAATTTACTAATTTATAACTTAACTTTATCAGCCACTCATAATATGCTTTTCCAGACATTTTAATTCTATATAAAGGTAATTATCACAGCTGTGTAAAAAGAGAAATGGCTCTAAAATACTTGCTCTTTCCCTAATAGAAAATTGGATTGATTGTTCATAGCTCTTTTGCTTTGTTTCTTAAAACAGATTACCCTTTGTGCTAATATTAATAATGTTTGGCATATAACTTTTAGTATTCTCCATTTCAATTTGTACTGTTTTCTGTTTTTCATTAAATAAGCCTACTGTCAATTGTATCTTTCCTTGTTGAGTAAGAAAATTCTAATAAAAGAATAAAATCAGTATTTACAACATAAATGACATTACAAACAAGGAACAGGTCATGCTGTAGAAGTAGTAGTAAGTAGTAGTAGTAGTAGTAGTAGTAGTAGTAGTAGTAGTAGTAGTAGTAGTAGTAGTAGTAGTAGACATACATGTATAAAATATATATTTTTAAATAAAATCTACCTTTAGATGGAAATTCATTCATTCATATACTTTCAAGCAATAAAAAAAATGAATTTACATGCTCTCGTTATTTTGATGCCCCAAAAGTTGTGGAAAATCTATTTGATCTACCATTTTTTGAGGCTATCTAATATGGGTGTTAAGCAGGCATCTAAACAAAACAAGATATTCAGTTTGCATAGATTATCTATCACACCTACACAGTTTGCTTTTGTAAGGTCTATGTCCAAATAGATTTCAGAGGGGATAGTGTACTTTGGGTTTACATATATTGGGTGTGCTGTCAAGCTTCTGGGTTTAGCAGTCAGGAGGTGTGTATTCCAGTTGATCTTGCTGTGACATTTTGTCATTTCAGCTGTAGTGCTTACATACTATTGATAACAGGGTCATCTTGGTAATTTATGGCTTCCCTGAGATGACGATACATCTTCATATCAGTGGTCACACAAATGCCAAACACTATCATAAATGGCTCATCACCCAAAAGATTCCTTTAAGAAAGTTGATTCAAAATAACCCACAGAAAATGAATTTGAAGGTTTCCATCTATATACAATGGTATTTTTAAAAAGCTAGTTTGTGATTAGACTACTTGAGTCTATGCATTATGATTCAATTTAGTAACAATAAATGAGGCAAGGGTAAAAAATGAATTATATTAATTATAATAATTAAAGTTAATTGATGTGTCTTTTGTTTCTTTTCTATCATGGATTCAATCAATCAATCTGGATGCCGTGCCAGAATTCCGGCATAGGTGGCAGCCATAACAGCCTTCTCTTGGTGGTTCTTCAAACCTTGAGTGGGCACAGTAGGTTTCCAGCCAGTTGCACTTTCTAACCATGCCCAGTATGGAGTTCTTTGTCTTCACCTTGATCTTTTTCCTTCTACACCACCAGTAAGCACAACCTCTTCAAGCCTCTCCTTCCTCATCACATGCCTTACAAACCAAATCTGCCTGTCCATGATATCTTCAACAATTTCCTCAGAAACCACATTTCCATTGCTCTAATCATGGGCTACTTCCTCAAATTTAAATCTGGTAACATAATTTTCACTAAAATACATTGTTTTCTTTAAGTCTTTCTATAAAAGATGCTTTTAGACAAAGAACACTAACAAAAATGTTGAATTAACTGTCTCCTATTTGCTATTTGTGAATGAGGCTTACATTCTGAAAAGAGAATTGGTAACTTAATAAAAGTACTTCTTTACACAAAATAGTAAAATCTTTTACAGTAGGCTGACCAAATGTCCCTCATACTAGAGATAGTATGCTTGCACTCCCTATATATTGTGTTGTAGGCTTTTGGGTTAACCAAGGCATTATTACATCTACAATATTAAGCAGAAATGATACAATTCTTAAGATTCTCATGCAACATGCAAATAAAACTTATTTACCAGCCAGTTGTCAATACCAGAAAGATGTAGTTTAAATGACAAAACTGGCAGTAGTAGCAATAACAGTATAGTTAAAAAACAATTTGAAGTTCTTGCTTATAAATATCCAGATGAGTTTCATTACGATAAAGACAGCTGTTTACCAAATCATCACACAGTTCATTTGGGTAGGAAATAGTTAATCTTAAAGCACAAAAAAATCCTACGACAGCCATTAGCTTGAAAATTATCAGTTTTTTAGCAACAGGTAACTTGTGATCAACAGTAATAAATTTTCAGCTGTTTAACTAAGTGTTTTGATGGCAGACAAAACAAAAAGTGTTGCTTTTTCTTTTACACACTCAAACATCACTAACCTGGGCTACACTATCAGCTTTATAACTGCTTTTACTTACAAGCATTTTTTTTACTAAGTATTCATAAACTACTTTGGTTTTTCCACTTTAATATTTCTCAATTTCAATTTAATTTCAATATTTTCTTGACTATATCATTCACCTATTTTATTAACTTACTATTTAATACCTGTCAATACCAACAGTTGTCTAAATAAACCTAACTGCCTTACTTTTAAAAATGATATTTCACTGTTTTTAATTGTTTGTTTCTGTTCTACTTCAATCTGTACTGAGTTACCCCGTAGTTTAGTATCAAGACTCATTAATATGTTCCTACTCTTATCTGCTATTCTGCTGTTTGTACTTGATACAGGTCTATCATGGTAACTTATTGTGCTCTGTTATGATATGTGTATTTATGTTTTACATAAATACACATATCCCAGGTACATTGCACCAACCTGTTGTCTGGAATGGCTACACTCATATTATCACTATCAAGTTAAAATCTACCATAAATGTGTGCAGGAATAGCTTGTACTGCCATTGTATGTTCCTTATCCTTAGTAATGTTTCTTCAACAAGACTGTGTTGTGATGTACTTTTAGCATGAGAAATTTAACCTATTTCATTACACTAGACCTTTAGGAGACAGCAAAGAGTTCCTGGATCCAGATACATTGATGAAATCTGACTTAGGTTCAACCAAGAAAAGAGTACAATAGAAGCAGTCTTTGTTATTTAGCAGCTTCAGGAAATGTAATGAAAAATGGAAGGTCATTATCTTCACTTTTATCAACTTAAAAAAGCAATATGACAAAGTACTCAAGGATACTGTTCAGTGGTATCTTAGGGCAAGAGGTGTTGAAAATAGTCAAAGATGTAATAGCAACTTACAAAGATAGTAATACAAGAACAAGAACAGGAGTTGGAAACATACTTTTTCAAATATCACAGTAAGAATAAGCCATGAGGAGTCGTGGCTTAATGGTTAGTGCAACTGCACAGCAACCAAGAATTCCGGGTTTGATTCCATGAGCTGTTGAGGAGAATTTGGAACTTTGCAAAGTAAAAAAGCCATTGGTTGGCATCAGGAACGGCATTCAGCCAAGAAATTCCTCAGTGCCAAATCAAAGTCCCTCTGAAGAGCACCGTCTGAGCCCCAATTGGTGGGGAAAAATGACATTAAAAGTAAAAAAAACAAAAAAAAACAACAAAACCCAAAAAAACCCAGTAAGAATAAGCCAATTTCTATTTGTTTTAATAGTGGGAACTATAAAAAACAATGTAACAATGAAAAGTACTCTTTCTAGATCCAAAGCTAGTAGCACAAACTAAAAAAGAATGCCAGTGAAGGAGGTTTACATTTTAACAAGGAAAGGCCAGTTGTGGTTTAAAAGTCAGCATGGACAAGAAAGAGGCGAAAGTAACAAATTTAAGCTGATCTAAAAGTTTTAAGTACCTGGGAGTTAACTTGAGAGAGGCAGGAGGCCATGAACAGCTGTTTGGGCAAGAACTAGTAAAGGTTGGATGAAGTGGATTCAAGATTACTCTGGAATAATCCTTGACAAACATATACCAAGAAATAAGAAAATAAACATTTATGACACTGAGATTAGACCAGTGATTTGGTATGGCACAGTGTCACAACTGTGCTTGACAGAATGCTTGAGACAACATAGATGAAAATGTTAACAACAATCAAGGGAGTAACAAAACTTAATAGACTACAAAATAATGACATAAAAGCTAAACTAGGTGTGACAAAAATTGTGATTAAGGTTTCTCAATCCCAATGTATGGTTATGGTCACTTGCGTTTGATGCAAGGTAGAAATATAGTAAAGAAGATGTGAAAAATGTGAATCAAAGTTAAAAGACTAAAGAAAACACTCACACAAAGGTGGATGGAGAATAATTAATAGGATATGCAGCTGGTAGGACTAAATGATGATGATCAACAGAGAGAGAAGATACAGAAGTCCCATAATAAATATTAAATGGGCAGAATCTGCAGACTGAAATGCGACCAACATTAATTAATGAACAGGAAGATGAACAATGCATTAAACATGACAACCAGAATAAATTATTATGAGGGCAGTTGGGGAGATTAATGAAAAAACACTTTTAAAAAAGTGAGGGGCAGGAAGGATACTGCATCTGTAAGGCAGTGTTTACATAAAGTACTTAAGTCTGAGTAAGCCTGTATCTCCATGGAAAAATTATAATACTTCCATGGCAGAGATAATAGTCATGGTTATTATGGTTAAGTTTAACTTTATTGCCAAATAATGGTAGTTAAACATATATGGCAGGCTTCACAGTAACAAGATGTCTTTTTGGCTTTGTAAAACACGTTCTGATTTTTTACTTGCTTTTGATACATGTTCTTTTATGCAGTGAAAGAATGTTGAATTCTGAATAAAATCTTTAAGGATCTGCTTCCTTTTTGTTATTTTTGTTTGTATTTTGTGTGTATGTTTGGCAGCAAACATGTGAATCCTGACAGATGCCATTTACTTTTTAATGCCAAATATTGGAAGCATATAAAGAGAAGCCATTTGCACAAATATCACCCTGAATGGACATTTCCAATACAGTATAGAACTGCACTTTGCAAACACTCAATGCAAAAAGAAAAACAACTGACAATTACATAAGATACCTCACAAGAAAATTTTGATCAGGAACTAAAAGCCATTGGTACCTGAAAACTGAAATGCTTCAGTGGTAAAAAAAGTGCTTTTTTATCACAACAAATAACAGTATGATTATTTTTTTCAAATCATAACACACTTTATGGTGTCAAACCAAATGGATTGATTGGTAATGAAATAATGCAGTGTTTATTCTTTGTAAGCTATGACTTGTTCCTGTTGTGCAAATTGTATGTTTGGCAAGTTTTCTTTACAATTTCCATCATTACAAAGCATGGTAAGTTTTTTGTTCCCTCTTGCTTTTCTCTCATGTATCAGTGTATCTGTCAGCAACATTTGACACCCACACATTCACAACTGCACCACACTTGATCACATTGCTAGGGCTTTCATAGATTTTGGGCATTTAATCTAGGTCTTCTCTGCAGTTCACAATTGGTAGCACGTGTCCCTTGATCAGTACACGATTTTAGTTTTAAATGTTTGCTGTGCTTCTACTGTTTGTATGTGGAAAAGGGAAAAAATGTAGCCAGTTAGTAATTGAAACTCATTCAGCAATAAATGTTTTGTTACTGTGAAACCTGGCAGGAGGAGTGGGGTGAGGAGATATGTTGTGATAAATGTTATTTAACATATCTACCTTGTTGCCTTGTAGCACTGCACAACATTGTTTAAAACTGGATTTGGGAAGATCAATTTCTTTACAGCCAGTTTATCTTAGTATATATGTTATGTGCTAGGATCATGGGCATATGGTAACAAAACCTGCTGGATGTCAACTGTGAAACTGCATTACTGCACTATTATTTCAGTTTTACTAACAAATGGTTATTCTTCAAATGTGTGAGCTTTTTTATGGAATTAGTTTGAATTTAAACACCTGCAGACGCTTAAGATCAAATTTTCAAGAAAAATTATGAGTGTCCATGAACATAAACCACACACTGTCAATAAAGACCTTTGAGAAGTTAATTTGTGGTGGTTTTCCAAGTAAAGTCAAAGAATGTTTGACTCTGTGCTCATTGGTTGATTTGCTATTTAACTTTAGGACCTGACCAGCTCTTAAGATGAATTATAAGATTTTTCCATTTTACGCGCACAACGTTTTTGCACTTGAATTATATTGAAAATGTCATGCTTCATAAAAATATTTTTGTTTTGTGAAGAAATAAACCTAGTCTGTTGGTTACAATCATTTATTGCCTTGCATTTGACAATTTCTTTTTGAAGATGTATGTGTATAAATAGTAATTGGCTGGAATGAATACTGTGAAACATGTCTTATACTAATGGCAATGGATCTTTGAGAGCATTGTGTAGTCAGATTGTATCCATACAAATTATCCTTTGCTTCTTTTCAGGTCTTGAAAGCTTATCTTACAATTAATACATTGCGCTTAATATAAGTATGGCTTTATTTAAAAGCAAATTATCTTTTATAAGTTAAAACTGACTTCAAATAGTTATCGGATGTAAAAGTACATAAATGAATTATTTTATTGTACAGGCTTAATCATTTAAGGTGGGTCTTGGTGGGCACCCTGTCAGTTTTAGGAGATTATAGTTTCATCCTCTTAAGCTGTTCTGCAATAGTGTCTAAGAGTGACAGTCCCTCCATAACTGCAAACAGCCATAGTTTGTCGCTGGTCTGTCTCCTTGACTTTATGTGTCCCTCTTTTGCTGCTTTGCCTTAGCCTGTTGGGCAAGTGCCTCTTCAAACTGGGAATGACCTTTCTGCAATGGCTGTCTCCAGGCAGAATACCCAGACACAAAGGCTTTTCATCTGTTTAGGTCAATTTGTACACCAATTAGGATCTCTCTTACAGAAATCTTTGTAGTGAAGCTCTTGTCTGTCTTTGGGACACTTTCCCAAAACAAACTCTCCATAGAGATGAACTTTTGGAATCCTTCCACTGAGCATTTTCACATGACCAAGCCAGCACTCCTTAAACATCTCTGTTTAAGGAATGCAAACATGCTGGGGATGTCAGCTCACTCCAGAACTGTGTTATTTGGGATATGTCCTGCCGAGGATGCATCTAAGACAGTGCACGTGGAAGATGTTCAGCTGTTTCTTCTGTGAAAGTGGGTCTATCTGAGGTCAAATGGTGTTTGACATAAATGTTATCAAGTGTACCTGTTTCTGAAACTAACTTTGCACATGACCTTAAATAATCAACTGGAGTGTGTACATGTCTGTGAAACTACTTTTTGAGCATAGAAAAGCATGAAAAAAATAAAAAATACTTAAAACTTCACAACCAAAGTTCTTGCAACAGTTTGGTTTTATCTTTCTAATTAACCTTAAAAAACATTATTTCAAATAAAGTTGATATACAAACCAATTTTTGTAACTGACAGTTGCACTACCCTCTTGTTGTTAACCCAAAAATAACTTATACATACCAACTGTTTTATGAGTGGGCAAGCACTTTCATAAAACAGGCTTTTTAAAATTGGAAAAAATTAATGCTTAGGTGATGCCATCAACATTTTGGTCTGTGTCTACCTGATACATACACAAAGTAGACTGGACTAAATAGCAAATAAGGGCTGGGGGGCTAATAAATCCTTGAGTAAGATTTTTATGTAAATATCCACATATTAATGAAGGTGATGTGTAACCTTTACCAACATGTGGTTGTGAATGACTGATCCAAATCAACTCCTTTATATTACTCTTAAAGAACTCTGCTTTACATTGCTTTCTATAAAAAAATATATTGGTCAATTCTTGCACTTCTGAAATAAGGTCCTTTACGGCTTAACTGTACTTAATACGAAGAGCAATATTTTGTCTTTTAGCCAATTTTCTTTAAAAATTTTTATTTGACCTAATACACATGGATAAGAATCTCTACTGGAACAAGGCATGCTGGAAATCTTTATTCAAGTAGTTTTGATGGAAATAAATTGCACAATGGATATTGACTTTGTTTTAGGTATCCTGTCGTAATATTTCAATCCTTTCAGCTGCACAAGTCAATCTTACAGTTGAAATATTCAACAATTAGCGAATCAAACAACTGCTGATATAGACAATACTATTCCCTTTTTGCAAATAAATTTCATTTCGGTTGTTAAAACTTGTTGACAAAACAACAAGAAAGAAATGACTTTCGGGGGTATTTTAGCGAACTCGTAACAGTTTAGAGTAAGTCCATTATTAATCTGAATATCCCAATACGATATCAAAGCGGCAGATATCCTGCTTAAGCCTTAGGTCTTAATTTAAGGTTTGAGGGAAAGGCATGGTCTAAGGCATTAGAATATGACCAGGCACTGCAACTGCATCCTGACGTACAATTTCCCTGTAGGTGTTCGTTTAATCAGTTATTCCATGCCCGACGTTTGGCTTGTGAACACCTTTGTAGCTATTAGGCTTAAGGCTTATTGTTTATTACTGATTACAAAAAAGAGAATGTAATAGCTAATCCAACTGCGTTTGCAAGGAATTGTAAGGCAACAAAGTCCTGGGCAGGTCAGCCAATAATTGAACTTTCTTAACCAATTTCTAAGCTGTTTTCCCAATTGAGTCTAGCTGGCGAAATACCAAATAACTCGCACAAAAACTGTTAGTAATTTGAAGATGTCCACCCTCAGTGCTTTATATCCTGTACCAATGACACAGAAATTAAGAAAGATGTACGTACTGACCAGCTTGTTAACGATGCCCCTCACAAGTATCACGGGGTATTTCTGCTCCTTGTTATTCATCACTCATACATCCCCTTTTTGATATCCATATACATAACATGTATTACACTCAAATAATTTCGATTTGTCTTGTTTGTGGTCTCACAATCAAAAGATGAGTAAAAACAATCACTGCTAAACAAATAGCTCCTGATAACTTAAATTTGGTTTCAGTACCTGTGGCCAGCTCCTTTGGAATATTCTTAGCTTCAAATTCCAAGGAACAACTGTCAACTCGGCTTTAATACTGCGGCTATCTTCACTAAAAATCTTAAATGGCCTAAGATGGTCTTTTGCAGGAAGGAAAGTGTTATGCATTCCAACCATGTTGATTGAAGGTGAGTCACAGGGTGAACTTGAATTAAAATGTTTGAACGTTCAATATTTCATGTGGCGGGATGTATTCTCACTAACATTCTGGAAGCCACTTTTGAATGCTTGACCTCCACAAAACTTGACAACAAGAGGGAAAATCTTATAAAATACCAAGTGCTTAAGAGTAACACCACGGATTTAACATCAGTATGTAGAGCTAATAGTGATATGTCATGAGTCGCAAGCTAATTCACTACAAATTTCTTATTTATCGAAATCTCAGCGCGGGACAAAGTCACAGTTAAAAAGCTCGATCGGTAAGAGCAAGGAATTTAAAAAAACATACCTTCTTACTGTTTTCGTTTAAATATTGTGAAAATCCTATAGTTCTCTTCGTAGTTGCCCAATCATATCCTTGTGAAAATCACTCCTGACTCAAAAACACAGGAAACTTTATGAGTTTTCTAACGACTCACTTTACCTCAAACGGCTCAATGATCTTTCTTTTACCATTGCGTCAGGGGGGCTCATGGCTAAAACAAATGCTTGCAACAACATCAAAACCCGGTTCAAGTTGACCAATTCATTTTTAAATCTATGGTATCTATTAACATTTGAATAAATAAACATTTAGATATAGCCTTTTCCATTCACTCTCTGTTAAAACATTACTTTTTGTTATAATTCTCGTAAGTTAAATGAACCTACTTCAAAAACGAATCCCGTCCTTTGATCAGCATCTGGAGTATTGTCTCGTTTCAAACGAAAATTCTGCCCGTTCGTGGGAGTGGCATACTTCTTGGGAGTCGCTGGAAAATCTCGGACAGCGTAAATGTTAAAATATTTGACAACATTCGAAAAGAAGTCACATTTGTTAGATGTTCTGAGCTTTTGACAGGTGGGGAATGTTTTTGACCATATTTTAATGTGAAGACAGTAGCTGAAAGCCTGTCAATAGGGGTTAAGTGGTTTTTGTGAACTTAGGTGAAGAAGAGTCGTGTAAGAACTAACTCATACAAATAATTTTGCGATATTTTTTACAGGGATTGTATAACATTGGTCGGAACAGCGAGTTCCATCACCTCTTGCAACAAGGAACAAAAAATAGCGAGTGAGATTTTATCCAGCTTTTTGCTGAACACCGATTCAGGATCCCAAAGCCATTTTAATACTTTTCACATTTTTGCTTTCCCCTTACTGACCTACATCTGGGAAATGGCTTCAAGTGACCCATCAAAAGGTGGTAAGAGTGATGAGCCTTTTTATATGTAAGACTTGGTTTTTGGCCTTATGACAAAGAAAAAGCTCGAAAGAAGTAATTTGACAAGTGACAACATTTTTCTTTACATCAACCGCTGACAACTAATCGCTTGTATTTTAATGACATTGTGAACAAATATTGAAAAACAGTATCGTAGATATCACATCATGTACAGACTTAAAAGGTGTGTGACATTACAGAGTTTTGGTTGATTTACCAGACATTTCTGGGTAGATGATGAAATGGATCTCCACCTACCCACCTCTTTTCAATTTACCCTTCAAAATAAGCGGGGGATTCCCAATTGACTTTTCTGGTCGATAAGTGAGGGAGTGGCATTTATCATGAGACAATACAGCACCGTTGCTGCTTAATTTTCTTAACTTTTGGTGATGACGTTTCACAATCGAAACATTAACTTTTTCGTGTCTGAAATGTCATTGTTAAAATCAAACTTGTTTATATCGTTTTATTTTATTTTTTATAAGTGCAGAAAGTTTGAAATGACACCAGGGAAGTAAATCTAATTTAATCAATATATTCCCTGTGTCATCCACAAGAGGGTCGCGTGAAAAATCATCTTCTGATAGAAAAGATGAACAGGACCTGCCATGTGTGTACAAGTTAAGTTATGGCCCTACTCAGTGGCTGGAGAGGAGAAGTAAAGAAGGATTCGGTCACATTATGAAGTTTGATAAACATACTGCGTATGAAATTTGAAAACACGAAGAAGGGGTGTGAAACCCTACACAAATAGAAAAAAAAACATAGGAAAAGCTACACAAGACCCTTTTCCATTTTTAATTTTTCAATAACTTCTTATTTCCTGGTGTAAATGCTCAAAATTATTCTTTAAGAACCAAAGGAGCATTTTTAGTTCTCTGTTTTCTCAAATGGTTCCAATGTCTGGGAAGCCACTGCAGTATTGCGTTGATATTTTGGAATAAGATTTAGAATGATGAAAATGGAAAAGTTGCAAACAAGTCTGCATCTGAGCGAAAAAGTGATCCTTCTTTTTGTCTCAAAAAAGATAGGTACCTTCCCATTCCCCCCCCCCACCACCACCACCAACAATAGATTTTTAAAACATTTCCTTCACCACAGAAGCTTTTCCCCCACCATTGTACTATGCTTGACAGTTATTTGGGTACTTTCCAATTTTTCCCCCACCAATGGTAGGGGGAAGTTTTTTAAGTGAACTGAGGGGAGGAAAATGGGAAAGTACCAAAAGAAACATATACTTGAGCTTGTAACTGCTGAGTTTAAAGTTTTTCAATGGCTCCTGCAGCTAAAATACAACTCTGATCTCGTGTCAAAAGTAAATGATTAAAAAAAGCAGGAAAGCGAATTTAAGTTTTGAATACTAAAACGATTTTTTTGAATTCTTAAGCTTGTAGAAAGTCATTGTGAAACAAAATTTTGTTCTACTAGTGTGCCCCATGCAGTTTTAACGGCGATGTTATATATATCCGACCTCCATGACTGTCCAACTGCAGGACATCTCAAAAATATTTTAAACAGTTTTGCTGAATTCTTTAACTTGTAGAAAGTAATTAAGAAATAATTTTTGTGTTATTAGTATACCACATGCAGTTTTACAGTGATACTTAATCTCTCCCAATTATATGACTGTCCAAATATAGGCCCTCTCAAAGATATTTAGAGCATTCCAAGACTGCTTTAAGCTGTGGTTTTCGTTTCCTTCTGAAGAAGGTGGTATGGATAGTAATACAAATCGTACTCGCTAAAATACGCCTCTTTTGTCATTAAATTTGAAAAAGATAAACAGACCTTTATTTATAAAGCTATGTAGATAAGTATTACAAACAATCTGTAACGTATATTTACGCTGCAGCCACATCGTTCACATGGTGACAAGACTGAGCTCTTTATTTAACGGATTTCCTTACATAGGTACTGCAGTGCAAACTAGATGTAGAGTATTTCGTAAAAATAACTCGCGCTTATATAGCTATATATAATTTATCATACTTTATATATATATATACTTTATATAACTATATATATTTTATATATATAGGCTTATATAGTTAATATAGCGCTATATAGTTATGTGTGAACAGTATATAAATGGACATTTACTGCAGCTAGAAAATGTCAAAATAAAATTTGAATTACCACAGATAATTTTCAGCAATACTTTTGTTCAGTTTCCTGTCGTAGCTTTAGTACAATGTATTAGATATGTTTTACTCCATATCAAGGCCCTTTATAAATAGTTTAATACGGTAAAACAAATCTTTTTGTCTACACCCAAAGCCCCTGAAAACCCACAATGTTGGGTCAAAGACTATCCAGAGTTGCTAGTTGGACTGGAGTTTTTATGGCCTGGAAAGTGGCATACACACAATAAAAAATGTATGTTTATCAAGACAACAAATACCTTCCTTCTTAATTTACTTTTTTCAACTGCAATATACAATTTTACTGTTAATCTTTAAGGAAAAAAGTTACTTAAAAGTCTTTTTCACGCAGTTAAACCAGGTGCGTTGTTAAGGGGAAATTCGTGCCAGTGAAAACAATGCTATGGGAGACAATGTGGTGACACAGAGATATGGGCTTGGGCTCTCATTCTAATGGGAGTCAGTTTTGAAGTTCTCTGTGGCATTGGTTGTTTGTGCCTCTCTATATCCTGACACCGTTATCTTCTTCTACACTAGTGGCAAGAATTCCCTATTCAAATTGTTGTTTTTTATTACGTATAATATTCTAAGCGCTTTGAAAAGCCATCTCCGAGGAAATGATTTTATACAACGTGCTAAATGTACAACTGGAAATTCGTGGCAGTGAAAACAATGCTGTGGGAGACAGTGTGGTGACACAGAGATATGCTCGCAGAATACATGTGTGTTTGTTATTTTTTCATGCGAAAGATGCAAATAAGAAGAACAAAGCAAGAGTCTGATATTTGGGTGGAAAACTTCAGTGCAAAGTCAGAAAGCTTTCGTAATCATGAAATTCTCATTGCTAGAAAAAATTGGGGAGAGTTTGTTAAGATGTTTAACCACGAAACTTGAAAATACTGGAAATACTGCCTTTGATGTAATGCAATACAAATTTAAGAAAGGCTCTGGGTGACGTAAAAAAGTGTGAACCTCACATAAGGAAATATGTGTAAAGCATAGCAATATGCTTTAGACATGCTTTAAATATAGCCACCTTACTGAAAGTTGAAAGAAACCATCATAGTTTGGTTGGGAGGCGTTTGATAAATTTGAAGTGGTCAGATTGTTTCAGATCAAAGATTGTGCAAGTAGTGTGGAAGTGGTTGTGAATCAATTTTTGAATATTATTTNAAAAAAATTGGGGAGAGTTTGTTAAGATGTTTAACCACGAAACTTGAAAATACTGGAAATACTGCCTTTGATGTAATGCAATACAAATTTAAGAAAGGCTCTGGGTGACGTAAAAAAGTGTGAACCTCACATAAGGAAATATGTGTAAAGCATAGCAATATGCTTTAGACATGCTTTAAATATAGCCACCTTACTGAAAGTTGAAAGAAACCATCATAGTTTGGTTGGGAGGCGTTTGATAAATTTGAAGTGGTCAGATTGTTTCAGATCAAAGATTGTGCAAGTAGTGTGGAAGTGGTTGTGAATCAATTTTTGAATATTATTTGCAAACAATTAGATCTTCGAAATCGACACGTTTTTCAGGACATGCATTTTGTAAATTGGAGTTTTGGAACGTACCGAAATTCACTTTTTTTAACTTGACTTTGATCTTTGGTATCACCTTTACTATTAGTGAGATATTTTGCAATAAAATTATTTCTGGGAGGTAAAGGGGGCTTCTTCAATGTCTCATCCAAACGCAGTCGCTTTAAAGCAGCAAACTCTCCCGGTACTACTATTACTACTACTACTATTAAAGACAGCTCTGTTCACTTCTATTAGATCTGCAACAGAATAAAACTCCTCAACCGATAAGAAGGAGCCTTCATTTGAAATTGAACCCAACGAAGTCAGCAGAAGGAAATTGTGTCCATCAGAAGTCTTACAGCCCCCTATGACATCGGAAACGTCGAAGACGGTCTTGTACAAATCCATTTAAAAGCGTACAATTACAGAAAATGTTATAGAAAAGTGCATGACTTTTAAGGGTCCAGGTTTACACACTGGCTTAAACTCTCAACACAGCGAAGAGCTGGATACTGCTTTTGTTGGGTCCAATTTTGTGATGCAGCCCCTAGAAAGTGTTCACTGTTTCGTGACCTTGCAATTGGTATTTGTATTAAAAGAAAATAAGGAATTGAACAAGCACGGTTATTCAAGAGCGCACATAGGTCCAAAGATGAGACGAAAAGAGAGAATGTCTGAGAAGAGACTGCCCTAAATGTCTCCAATTTAGTGAACAAAGTGAAAGTGGAGAACAACAGATTATATATTAAGGAAATTGCTAAGTCAATCACGTTCTCCGCATAAATGACCTTCCACTATGTGGTAATGGTGCCTCTGCTCAGAGCCGTCTTGATGGGTATCTTACAATTAGAAACGATTCAGTCTCTTTTTCGCTTGCTTGACTTTGCGCTTTTCTAGAACGAGAAACTGAGAGGTAAACCTGTAAACCCATCCCCAAAAATGCAATTTACGGCTATTCAGTGAAATATGAAATGAAATTAGTCAGTGGTACCTTTAGTTCAACAAACGTGGAAAATATTACTATTGCTTTGTAATTGTTGACAGACGTTGAAGGGCATCCGGCCAAGAAATTCCTCACTGCCAAATCCAAGTCCCTGTGAAGGGCACCGTCTGAGACCCAGTTACTGGGGGAAAATGACGTAAAAACAAACAAACAAAACAAACCGTTAAAGACAGCCTACTAGCAACGACGAANTGCGCTTTTCTAGAACGAGAAACTGAGAGGTAAACCTGTAAACCCATCCCCAAAAATGCAATTTACGGCTATTCAGTGAAATATGAAATGAAATTAGTCAGTGGTACCTTTAGTTCAACAAACGTGGAAAATATTACTATTGCTTTGTAATTGTTGACAGACGTTGAAGGGCATCCGGCCAAGAAATTCCTCACTGCCAAATCCAAGTCCCTGTGAAGGGCACCGTCTGAGACCCAGTTACTGGGGGAAAATGACGTAAAAACAAACAAACAAAAAAAACCGTTAAAGACAGCCTACTAGCAACGACGAAGTCGGATAATCTGGATTCATCATCACTTCTTAAGTAATCCTACAAGGTGTGCATGAGATTTTTCTTGATCCAAACCAAATTGTAAGCTAATGTTGCTACGGTTTGTCTGCCATGGCTGGAAAATATGGAGGTATCCAGAGAAAGAGACAGGACAGTCTAAAAAAAAGAAGCAACTTAAATGCATTGCTTCAACCATCAGTTACCACTTGTAATTAAAAATATTATAAACTTGCAACCGCCAGTGTTTATAACTTTTTATGGGGACCTCAAGTCCATGCTATTTATGATGGCCAGAATTAAAAAGGACATTTGGGGGTGGCCTGGTCACTTGAAAAATGTATTAATTATTTAACCCAATTATACTGTCATTGTCAATGTGTTAGAACATTGTGATTTGTACGGACTTGATGAAACTGTGTGTGTTGAGATGAGTGGTTTGACAAACCAGTTGAAAAGTTGCCTGTTAGTATTCAATGGCAGTATTGCGGAATCAACAGTGGCTCATGGGAAAATAAGTGTCTCCCAGGAAGCATTGTACATTACTTTTAAAATGAATTTCTTGACAACTGCATTAGAGAAAGGAGCAAACGGGTAAGAAACTCGTCTATCATAGCAGCTATTTGATGTCTTCTTCCTCAGAGTAGGAAAATTCTTACTGGTGACGTACTGACACCACTTCTTCAATTTGTAATTGTGGACAGAAGAACTGAAGAATTCAAATGGAAATATGGTGTGGCAAGACGATCTTCGTGAAAAGAAATAAATTCCACTTCAATAGTTAACAACACAGTAGTGTCATCCATGCTTTAAACATTTTGTCGTTAATTTTCCATGGCTTATACTATGTATGGTGGGGTGATGGCCTTTCTTACCAGCTCAGCTTTGTGTGAGACCTATTTTTCCACATTCTCCAGGATTTTCACTCACAGAAGGCGGTCTGTAAGGCATAAATGTGAAGGCAACCCTGTTTTACTTTTTCTTACGTCGGGACATCCCAAGACCTTGAAGAATTTTGTCCTCCTCTTGGGAAAAAAACCCTAAAAGGTTTGCTTCTAAGCTGTCTGAAATAAGGTTTCGTGAAACCGCTATTTTCTAAATTTTTACATCCTTTAAAGTTTCTCTCAAGACAGATTGATAATTAGTCAAATTGACGTTTACTATATTTTGATTTTATGCGTGTTATTTTTCATTGGTAGCCAAAATTTTCCAGCACAAGATTATTCAAGTATGACCTCGGTTCGTTGAGGAAGAGAAAAAAGATAACAATGCCTTCAGCCCTAAAAATTTTCTAGCTGTTGTTATTTCATTAGTGTTTAGAGGGAGGGGTTAAGGGTGGTAACAAAATACAGACTGCATTATTTGTAAACCAATAGTTGAAATCACACCCAGTTATCAATAAAAGGGTTTTGAATCAGGTTTTATAGTTCTGCTACTTCTTCTGACTCAATATTCGTGCAAAACAAGAATTTTTTTTGTCTGAATTTGTCCCCCCATAAATCACAATAGACCTCCCGCATAGTAAGCCCTCTTTAAAGATTTATTGGTCTATGCTCTCGTATTTTTGCAACAGTGTGCCTTTTTTCCCTGTGTGCCAGTGCTACAACCCCTATTTACCTCCAAAGACTACACATCTATGACCAAATTCTTTCAAAGTCTAAGGTTTTTAGCATCCAGCGTCTGTATAAAGCATAAATAAACTTGTTGAAGATCATTAACATTGCCCATGATCCGCGGCGCCAACAAGGACAAAGGTGATGCTATCCCGTAGTGAAACCTATGGCCAACATTCTACAGTATTTCGCCTGAATTGGAGGTAAGAGTGGTGAGTAACTTTCAAATCCGAAACACTTGGCTGTTTGGCTAGAATCTATATGGAGTTCTTTTGAAATCTGCTTTTCCAGCTTAGGGCAGAAAATATTTCCGGAGTACAAATTAATTGGGCATTCATAGAAAAATATAAGCATTCATTTCAACGGGTATTCAGCAAATCAATGATGTCAGCTTTTGGGGACGAAATTATACAAATACCTATTTTTCAGCGTGACACAGGGAGTCTCTTCTCTCTTACACTTCAAGCTTATCACAAAAGGATCTTCAATCACTTTGGAAGAAATCGACAAAGAAAACTCATTTCTCGCCAGTGTTTAAAAATATTGGTATTAACCAAGACTCCAAAATCAATAAACCTGACTTCCTCGAAAAGTTTCAGTCCAAATACATATGTTGTTATGATAGTCAACTGTTCTTTCATAGTCCGATTTAATACCAGCTAATCGGGTATTTTTGTGATAAAGTAAATTCCAGTCTATTACCGCCCATGAACAAGAATTACGCTGATTAGATATAATTCTATTGGAATCATTACTTAAGCATTCTGAGTCACACAAGGGCGTTGGCCACAAAACAAAAAAGAGCGTGTGACTATAATAGAGATTTCATTGAAAATCTGCATCCTCTTATCAAAACATTTTCAGTGTTTCATTCTCAATGACAATAACAACAATTAAATATCATGCTATAACTATCAATAACAGAAAATAATAAGAAAAGACGTGAACTCCTTCAGACTCATCTTTTGAAAGTATGGACAATATTACAACACTAAGACAGCACTACAGATGAAAATCAGCTCCACCAACAGTAAATACTTATAAAAGTACAAGAAAACACTGAGGAGAAAAATAATAACAAGTTTAAAACCATGACCTTTAATGATGAACTTGATTAACACTTTAAGTAACTTGGATAAAAGAAATGTACCATCAAAGTTGTATGAAAGCTACGAGATGCAAAGAATCGCGAATGGATGGGTTCCAAGATCCCTGTAAGGTTAACTATAGTTGGAGTTTTTGATTAGTATTATTGATTCATTGTCTCTTTAATAGATTTAGAAAGCTCAAATCAAGAATAAAAGAGTAACGTCTTAGAGAATCAATGAAAAACGAACCCAATATTGTAATATAAAGCAGGATTTCCTACTTTTATTATAATAGCTTCCGATTGTATTGAAAACATTGATTAAATGGATAAGTACGTCATACTGTGCTATATTCCTGGACTTTCCAGCTTAGTAAGTCTCTCCTGGTTGTCACAACATACTGATCTTGATAGTGCTCAACCACCTCTCCAACACCCTGTTAACAAATACTAAAGAAGACAGTAGATTATTAAAATAACAAATACGTTCCTGGTAAATACTTTGGAAATACACCATACATTAAAGAAACAATCAATTGGAACAACTGACCAAAAGTACAAAGAAATGATAGCAATTTAGCAGAAAGACTAACATACCTTACTCAAGTTGTTTGGACATCATTCTGCTCAACAACAGTGTAACTGAACATAATATTGGTACTTTAAACAGCATTAAAATTAATAACACTTTTATTGAATATCACATTGCAAATTGAACCACAATTCGTCTTCAGAACTTCTTAATTAAATGTTATATTCCATTTTTGAATTTACCAGACTAAAATAAGAGAAATAAAGGTTCTCTTGGAAAGAGGAAGCCTGGATAACCTTAAGAATAATTTGGTAAACCTCAATGAAAAAAATAAAAATAGAAAAAGAAACAAGTCTTTAATAAAGAAAAGAACTTCCTTCCACACACACACAGACAGAGACGGACAGACGGACAGACAAGACGCAGAGAGAAACAGAGCTACACAGAGAGAAGTATGTAATGATTCAATTTTTTCCCCCTAACATTACTCCATATTTATTTATTTACCCTAAAAACACTTAGGCATACTATAAGCCAGTTAAAGGTGAACTGTTATGTTGTTGGTAATAAAAAATGTAGAAAATAAACATGCAACAAATTTTTTTAAAAGTTAAATTTGAAAAAGAGTTTTACTGAAAACCGAAATAACTGTCTACTTTACAACAATTGCAATGTCAAACCTGTTTATTGATTGAAGGTGCAAAGGAAGTACAGTAAAAGTTTTTACGCCACTAAAATAAATTGCATTTTTAGTTCCTATCTTATTTTTAAAACTTCTAACAGTTTGAACTCAGTAGCAGTTTCTTACTTATTCATTTATTTATTTACTTCAAAAATAGGCAAGATTATAACCAAGTCAAAGAATGAACTGTCGTTTTGTTGGTAATGTGAAAATGTATAACATAAACTCAAAAAACTCCCTTTATTTTAATTGAGAAAAAAAATTATTATTAAAAACAAAAATGCTTGTCTACTTTACTCTTAAAATCGTCAAGCCTGTTTATAGTTTTTAATGTACAAAAGAAAGATATTAAACAATTTTTATGCCATCTTTGAAATACCTTTTCTGTTATTTTGAAATAGTTGTAGACGTTTTCACATATGTATTTGTCTAGACGAAAAAACCCGAAAAATAGAAGTATATATTATATATATAGTATTAGAATGCCACATTCAGAGCCAAAGATGAGGGAACGACACATACAAACACAAACAGCAAGAAAATAACAATGAAAGACAACACAACAAGCAACACACACACATACACACACAAGGTTTGCAGATACGCAGATAAATGACAAAAGAAAGTAAGAATAATTGTTATGGAAAGATAGATATGCCAAGAAGAATGACAAAGAAAAATAATAAAATTATGATTTACGAAACCTCATTTACTTCCTGGAACTATCACGTCAACTTTGTTCGTCCGTTATCAGTGGCATCCTAATTTTTTTGTATCTGTTCTCGTTGATACGATTGAGAGATAAACCAAAGCAACGACCTAAAATGGAATCAAAAGTCAAATAGATACAATGACATGTAATCCTCTGCTCTAAACTGGCTTCTACATTTCCTTATGGTAAACTTGATTAAAAAAGAAAAATGATGTAATCTTAAATCTTACCGAATTAGGAAAATTATACCTGTAGTGACAAAAAAGCAGGAAGTTGAACTAGGAGTAGGAGAACTGATGGTCTCTGGGACTCACACTATTAAATCGAATTACCAATGAACACATTAGAGGTACAACATATGTCAGGAAACCTGAGGAAAGTAAAGAAAGGAAATTCTCAGATAGTTCAGACATATAACTAGGGGTAAAGTAGACTATATTGTAAGGAGGATGCTGGGAACAGAAATACTAAAGAGAAGTAAAAAGGAAGAACCAAGAAGAGATTTAATAAGGTAGCACAGAATAATCTGAAAACAGCTGGGGTGCAAAATGAAGATTGTGTGGAACAAGTGCACTCCTTTAAGGCGACCCCTTAATAGAGCACCTTAAAGACAAATAACGTAGCTAAAGGGACTGTTGTTGACACAATTAAAAAATTCATAGGTTTTTGAGCGGATATAAAATGTTGTTATTGGCTGGAAATTATCAACATAAAATTTTGAACGTAAGAAAACCATCAATGTATAGTAGATGTCTCACAGTATTTTTTATTCTACAAGTTTCTTTTCTAGAATTTTGAGGAATGAGTCTTGATGGGTCTAAGTTACTTCATTTTCTATTGTTAACAGGGATAGAAATCATGTTGGGATACAATTATTTTTTCCCTGGAAATACACCATGCCAATATTTCCTGCATTAGGGCAATTGACAAAGTTTTGGCAAAGCAATATAACCAAGATGAATTTGATCGAGTAGCAATGTAGCCTTTGAGGTGCCTGCTTGAATTTATTCACAGCTCTTGCCACTCTTGTAGCTCTTTGACAAAATAAATTTTAAGAGACAGTTCTTTTAATCACTGTACAATGAATTCCATTAATCAATTATATTTTAAGCGGAGACTTTGCTTGCGGGGCTTGAGCATTTTCTTCCATTGACTAAGGATATTACTAGGTGAGAATATAGTTGCAAGCTATGTACAGTTAATTCCATTAGAAAACAATATTATAAGGAAGACTGTGCTTAACAGGTGTAAGCACTTATGGACGCTAATAGTTAAACCCATATACTGAAAATGCTTTAAAAAGCCACTGTGCTAGTAAGCCTTGGACATTTATTTCCATTGACTGAAAATGTTATACAAAGACACTGTACTTATAAGCCATGTGTAGCTAATTCCATTGACTAAAGATGCTACATGGCAGGTTGTGCTTGTAAACCATTTGTAGTTAATTCCATTAACTAAAGAGGTTATTAGGGAAGCTGTGCTTGTAAACCATGGGCAATTTGTTCCATTAAATAAAGATGTTATAAGAAAATTATGTTTGCGAGGCATAAAAGTGGATAACAGAATATTAAGACACAATTCTTTCGATCGTCAAAGCATTTATCCTTCGAAATCAGGAAACCATGTTTTTTAGCTTTTTCAGCAATCCCAAATGTATAACTACATGTAGCTCATAAACTTCCTTACCTGTCTCTTACATAAATTTTGTACTCCTACAACTAATTGGCTGTGGCCTGTACAAAACACTAAGCCGCAAAACTTGTACCAATATTTCCTCACACTTAGTGCTATATTCATTTTTTTTACCAGTGTGTATGTCATGTCACATAATAAAGTAATCACTGAATTGTAAGGTAACGTACAGGTGGGTGAAATTAGATGAGCATGCATGCAACAGTAGTGACAGAAACGGTGTTCATAAACTTGTCAAAGAAAAGTGAAAGGTTACATTCACTGCCTCGTCTTGCCAAAGTCACTGCTCCAAAGAATAACTATAAAGAGTATATCCTTTTGTATGCAAAACTAAAATGATTATTTTTTAAATGTCTGTTTAAAATACTAATAACACGAAGATTGTGACAACTCCTGTCGGTAATACCATACCTCAAATCTCACCAAGACCTTGCAACTTTTGCGGACATAACGTGTTTAACGTTAGAATTAAATGTTGGTCTTGGTCTGTTATCTGTTCGTTTTTCAAATATCTCGTATCAAGATTAAACCTCAGAATAGACATCTTTTTGCAATGGGGTTTGATGTAATGATACATAAAACAAAGTGAGAAACGTGAGTTCTCTGTCACGTGACAAATTCCCTTTGTAAATTTAACATGTAGTAATGCTGACTGTCAGGACAGTGTAATACAGTACCTGTCGTTGAAATGCATTTTATTCTGCAACAAAAGTATTGCAGAGAGAACATTGCCATGTCATTCTTGGACCATGGAAGCAAGAATCTATAGAGTGGCTATGGTTAAAGTATTCATTGTGTATGATAAGAGTTAATATGGTTCACAAAGAGTAGGTAGCCGGCAACAAAAGAAAGGAGCTGGTGACTGAAGATAATCAAGATAATTTTGTTGAGCATGCTTTTATCTAGTGAAGAAGCAGTAACTATAGTTAACCTTACAGGAATCTTGGAACCCATCCATTCGCGATTCTACTGTCACTAAACAGAAAGGAGCAATAATTTGGAAAATTGTGAGATGTACTTTTGGGGAAGGAATGGTCAAAATTAGCTGGACAGAGAAAGTAAGGAATCCAGAAATGTTCATGAGAGTGAAGGTTCAGAGGGCATTAATCATCTGCAAAAAGGAAGAAATGCCGGGTATAGATATCCCCAATCACGACAGTGTATCAAAGACGGTAATATAAAAGTGGATGAAAGAATGAAAAGAAGAAACGAGAAAAATACGGAACAGATTATTGTTGTTGGAGAAACGCTCTATGCAAACAAGCTCAATACCAGAGCTTTTGACACTGTGAACTATCAAAAACATATTTGGACGAGGGTTCAAATATGTTTTTGATAGTTCACTCAACAGGAAGGAGCTTTTACTGTCTATTTTATCTTTAGTCTGGTGTCTTCTGCCTTCAAATCAACTGATGGAAATTTTGTTTTGACAATAAAACTCCAAACGCAGATCTTCAGCTGCTGACAAAATTAAAACCTAAAATTAACACAGTTTTCGCTCAAAATACGGTTGTTGCAAAGAGCTTCTAAACGTTATGCTATATTATAAGCAAATATGAAACAAGAACAACTGCAGTGAGAAACTCAGCTTCATTACTCAGTGGTAAAATAGCATCAGACAACAACTCCACGAATACCACGAGAAAAGGTGCAGACAAGTTTACATACTAAAGTAAGAAGCGTGAAAGGTGTAGCCTGACCACATGACTCTTAGTCCAATACATTGTGTAGTATTTCTCTTGCAATACAATTAAAAAAACACGGATTAATAAAACAAAAGAAGTAACAAACAGTCAGAGTGCACACCTCATTGGTGAAAATTGCACTTGAAAGGAAACTCACTTGAGTAACAATAAGCAGTAAAGGAACCTCCAAACTTCAGGGGAAAAGTAATTGTTTTATCATTATTACTAATTTCAAAGTTTATTAAGACGTTTAAAATTAATTATAAGAGTATAGTTAGGGTTGATTCTGAAACACTTTTTCATCAAATCTGTTCCCAAATGTTGAACCGAGAGCTCTTACTATCAGTCAGAAAAGCAAATTTTGCTTTCCTGCTTTGCACGGCTAAGGCTTGACATACCTTCAGCTGAAAAGTAATTTCTGATTAATGTAAACTGAATCAGAATTAAGTAAGATTCAGGAAGATTAATCTGAGCCTATAATGTATCAACTTCGGAACAAAATGTTTAATTGATCTTAACGCAAAGTCCGATTTTGTAACATAATTTACACTGCTATAGGTGTTATACTAATCTATAATGAAAAGTTAAACATAAACAAGGTAAGCAAAAATAACAAGGTAAACAAAAACATAAAACCCATTCAGTGTATGAGATAACGACACTTTAGGCATCATTTATTGAAATATATATCTAATAATAAGGTAGCAGTCTACAATTGACGTAGTCCATAAGCTTAATGTCAGGCATTAAAAACACTCACCTCTAAAATACTAAGAAGCCTGGTTATTTATATGTCTAAAAAGGGAGTTTTAGCTAGCTTCACTGTTTTTCAAACAAAGTATGACCGAGTGTGGTCAAGCGATGGAATGAAATATAACACCTTTAAATCCATCATTGTGAATATAATTTAGATGAAGATGATTTGGAATTGTAGGAAACTGAAAAATATGTGTACAACGAACTGGGTTCGAAACAACGCCAACAGATTCCATAGCGACATGGTCTACCAAGTGAGCTCTCAGTTTTCGCTTCTCGATTAAATCATTTTGTAATCATCTTTCACTTAAGCGCTGTTTGTATTTTTTTTCACCAACAATAACAAACTTAAAAGTGTCAAATGCAGGTGAAGAAGGAATAGTATAAAATATCTACTTGAAAAGACGTAATCTACATAGCAAGACAGTGTTCTTACCAAATACCTTATCGTTGTCGAGAACAGTAGGTCTCGAAAAAAGGGAGAAATGATTTTTCTAATCCATTTCTTTTATCGAAATTTTTTAGTTGAACATAAGTTTATAGAAAATTCCTCAACAATTCTTATTTGAAAGAATCGTGAACAGATCAAAAAAGAGTCATCTCGCTTAAGTAATAAAAAAAACATGTACCTTGCTTCGATTCCTGAACAACTATATACTTACATGATGCTTACATATTTTTAAAAGCATGCACCATACTTCACTATTTAAAAAAGAGTGTTTTTCAAGTATAAATTTTGAAAGGCGTGTACTGTGCTTTGATATTCAAAAGAGAATATCGTATTCGCATATATCTCAAGAAGTATATTCTTTACTCAGATAGCAGATGTAAATTTTTAATGAAACTTGTTGAATTGTAAGTTCTCCAAAGTGTAGCGTTGACACTTTTTTATCGTTAAAAAAGTCAGTCTAAATTAAGACTTATTTGAATATTTGTTAAACCCCTTACTTGTGTAGAACAAAAAAAGACTTGTTTTTCTTGAGAACAGTAAAGGTCATACAAGAAAAGCGTTTTGCTTTTACAAAATAAGTTGTGTTGCGTGACGTGAATAATAATCGTTTTGGGTTTCCTATTTTTCTGCAGTGGTCATTGAAAGGAAATGATTTAACAACTTTAATATTTTATTGTCGAACCATTACAACAAACATAGGATGGTTACAGATAAGGATTGTATGTAATCTTTTCATTATATCAGTCTATATATCAGAGGAGCCGTGGCTTAATGGTTAGTGCAACTGTACAGTAACTAAGAGTTACGGGTTCGATTCCCAGAGCTGGCAAGGAGAATTTGGAACTTTACAAAGAAAAAAGCCATTTGTTGGCGCCAGGAAGGGCATCCACCCAAGAAATCCCTCACTGCCAAATCAAAGTCCCTCTGAAGGGCACCGTCTGAGCCCCAATTGCTGGGGGGAAATGACGTTAAAACTATAAAAAAAAGTCTTATAACCATCCAGGTTTCAGTGTGTTTCTGTCTGTTTTCCCACAAATGACAACACTACTAAAGGACCCAGAGACTGAACCACACCTGAAAGTCAGAATTTGGAGTTGGGGTTTCAAAAAGAATATTTGTTAAGCGTCGTTTTGTAGGTGTTAGGAAATTATTACGCCAAAAAAAGTCTTTTTATTAGAATAATACAAGTTTGTTAGACTGTATCAATCTTTGTGGCAACTTATTTTGCTGTGCTGTACGAGGTAACACTGTTGAGCTTTCTCTGTAAAACTAAGCAAAAGTATCTTGGTGGTGAAAGTTTTCATTACATCACTGGATTAGATTAATTAATTGTTGCATTTTAAGAGGTCTTATGCTGTACTTTCTTGATGTAATGAATCAATTCACTTCGCGATTTTTGTAGTTCTTATGTATCCATTGTGTCAAAAGCAGTCTTTATTATCCTTATTAAACTAAATTTAAATCTTGGCCATGATAGCCAGAAGCAATGGTTCCAACCCAATTGGGTACAAACATATTTTTCAATTTTCTATAATTCCAAATCCTCTGCATTTATATTAAAATAATTTTTCTTCTAGCATTGACACAGCTGATACGTGTTACTATACCGATTAGGTGTATTTCCTATTGTCTGACAAACAGAGAAGAAACGTTTTTCAAATGAAGTGCAGTTCTGTAATAGCTTACTATGGTATCAGGAACCTCATTTGTCAATTGTTAGATAATAGCTTCACACTTTTCTCTATGCCAGAATATGCTTTGTTTTACAGAGACAAACAACAAAAGAATGTAAGACATTGGAAAAAGCAATTAATATTTTGTAGCATTTTCCAGTACGACCCACGAGTTTCCTCCAGGAAGTCTTAATGTATTTGAATTATCGCAAGGCTGCTAATTCCCAAAACATTTTATTAAAGATTGCTATTCGGCCATTGGGCAACATCTGCGGCAGAATATTGCTCCGTATTGGTTTTGAGGCACAAAATATNGGACCATGATAGCAAAGAGAACTAGTTCATACCCGATTATGTAAAAACATATTTTTCAATTATCTATACTGCCAAACACTCTGCATTTATATTATAATAATTTTTGTTCTTGCATTGCCACAGCTGATACGTGTTACTATACCGATTAGGTGTATTTCCTATTGTCTGACAAACAGAGAAGAAACGTTTTTCAAATGAAGTGCAGTTCTGTAATAGCTTACTATGGTATCAGGAACCTCATTTGTCAATTGTTAGATAATAGCTTCACACTTTTCTCTATGCCAGAATATGCTTTGTTTTACAGAGACAAACAACAAAAGAATGTAAGACATTGGAAAAAGCAATTAATATTTTGTAGCATTTTCCAGTACGACCCACGAGTTTCCTCCAGGAAGTCTTAATGTATTTGAATTATCGCAAGGCTGCTAATTCCCAAAACATTTTATTAAAGATTGCTATTCGGCCATTGGGCAACATCTGCGGCAGAATATTGCTCCGTATTGGTTTTGAGGCACAAAATATGTCAGAAAGCTTTGAGAAAAACTAAGGTAAGACTCAAATGGTACAGCTGCATAACCAAGAGAAAAGCAGACTACATTGGGAATTTCAGATTTATGGTAAACAACAGAATTAACAATAATGCTTCTCTTGTCTACCAAACAAAAATTTAGTTTTTAGACGTCAGTTCAATCATTGGAGTGATATAAAAGATCCTGGGAACTGCAATTGCTTTTGTTATGAAATTGCTGTTCGGAGGACGAACGACGACAAGTATAACGATTTTAAGAGCACATTTTTATAGTATTTCATATTTCCTAATGAATACAGGCAACAAGTTACACTTTTCGACTATCTATAAGAATAGAATGGAAAATTCCAAACCATCGTCAGAGATAATTCAAAGGTGCAAATGTCATGGATATTTTCTACCCTTCACAATAGGGAAGCAAAGTAACTCTGTACCTCCCTGTCTTCATCATCCGTTTCATCTGATAAGACTGCCTCTACATTACTTCTGTAATAATTGTTTTTCCTTACTGGGTAATAAAACGAACCAAACAATCCACTGTTATCTTGGAAGCGACCATTGCCATTTCCATCATTGACTCTCGAGGTGTCAGCTCCAAATGCAAATTGACTGTTCTGACTGGGAATAAGAGATTGGTATGAATTAACAGCTGTAGTTAAATAGCCATTTCCAAACATACTGTACCCACTAAAGGTTGATTGGAAAGGAGGCTTATTCCAAATGGCTGGCGAGGAGCAGCAATTGAGTTGCTGATTGAGCTCTTCTCTCCTTGAAAACAGTAACCCAAAATGATTTTCAGACAAATTGAGTGAAGGGAGTCTTTCTCTTTCTCTTTCCCTCAAGTCATTTTGGCTAAAACCAAATGAAGAGATGGTAGATTGTTCACTCATATCATTTTCACGTGAATCATTGCAATCAAGATCTAAACGTGAATCAGTTTTTGAAGAGGGATTTCTCACTTCCTCAGCTGTAAGGTCCTCTGGTTTTTTCACCTTGTTTCGATTGTCTACACTGATTTCGATATTAGTATCAGCATAACAAGAAGGAGCTTCACTTGACTTAGCGGGCATCTGTTGTCTGTGTTCTAAATCTTCCAATGAAATAATGGTATCTTCATTATGACTCGTCAAGGAAACACAAACATTCTGAGTCCAACGGGCAGACAAAGATTGCTTTGGTAAAAAGAAACCTTCTTCAAGATCTTGTAAGGTCTTTAATGGGAGATAGTTCTCCAGTTTGTCTTGTATTTCACTGATGAAATTTTTGGATCTGTAAAAACATAAGATATTAGTTTTGATATTTAGTTACACATTGTTCTTAGCAGAGTGAACACCATACAAAAAAAGTTAATTTTTTTTGTTTATGAAAATAATGGCAAAGTTATTTGCTATGAAAAAAACGAGAAAACTGGTATGGATGATTTACAAATCTATAAGAATGTTTAAAAAACCAATAAGTACTCTCCTGACAGATTTTGAATAATGAATGAAGGGGGGAGGGGCGGGCAGTATCTGTCACGCATTTATTTGTAACGCCTTGTGCTTCTTGTACTCTTTTAAAGGTGCACTATAGGATCAAGGTATTCAGGATATATAAGAAGAAAGGGTTCTTTAAAAAAATTACGGCTTTTTAAATATATTTCTATTTGTCAATACATTACAACCTTTGTGATACATGATTTAGCAGTTTATGCAGCAAATGATTCACTCTAAACTATCGAACAAATGATCTGTTGAAAGTTTTCTAAGAAAAAGATTTTGTGGAATACTCGTAGTCATCGCATGTCCTGCCGCCAGAGAAGCTAGTGGAATCATATCGATATGCTATCTATATGCTATTTATATTCTTGGGTATTATTGCTGGCTGGCATCGATGTTTTTATTCATCACATTTCTTTATCTAATGAGCTACTTTTGACAAAAAGCCATGTTTTATTGGTAAATTATGTTTTGTATGATTTCGTACAACTATTTTATTTTATTTCTGGTAGCTGAATGCCAACACTACTCATCGATATGGGTGTTTGGCATTTTCAAAGGATAAAATGAAAGGCTTAGCAAATATTCACAGAGAAAAAATGTTTTTTTCAATCTCAGCCATTTTACACGAAATGACTTTCCTTAAAATTACCAGTGAGACAATCGAAGATTGTAGAGATGCAAGGTTTAGCAAATATTCTAAGAAAAAAAAATTTTTTTCACTCTCATACATCGTAAACCAAATGACTTTCCATAAAATTGTTAGTGAGACAATCGGAGAATAATGAATGTTAATAATGATGTACCTAACTATGTTATTGAGAACTTGCTCTTACCGTTGTAATCTACTAGATCCAGGGAAGATCCTGCGAGTCAGTTGCCAGATGCGTGGAATAGCACACAGTATAAAGACTGGTATAAGAACTAGTAGGTTAAGCTGTCGATGTAATTCAGCTTGATTAGAATAAGTACGTATTTCATTTTCTGGAGGTAAAGAAAAAAATGTTTTATTGAATATTGCAGCACGACGAAGCCACCATTATTACGGCAAAAATGATATTTGCTATCAAATACTTACTGCAAGACATAAAGTATATATATATATATATATATATATATTAAATGTGCAGGTTGTATATTACAATTTGTGTTCAAGTATATCTATTTATATACATACACACACACACACACACATATATATATATATATATATATATATATATATATAAAGCTTTTGATTCGGTTATCCGTATTAAAGTGCTCAATACATAAATGCAGAGCGTAATATAAGATATGATAAGTTGAAAAGAATTAAAAAACTACACAGTCCATTTCGACAAGCCTGTTTCGTGATTTTATTCACTTTTTCTTCCTGAAGAGTGAATAAAATCACGAAACAGGCTTGTCGAAATGGACTGTGTAGTTTTTTGATTCTTTTCAACTTATCATATCTTATATATATATATATATATATATATATATATATATATATATATATATA
>RDPX01000147.1:452780-464028 GCA_003991215.1 Morbakka virulenta
TTATTTTTAGTTTTACATTTCCTGAAGAGTGAATAAAATCACGAAACAGGCTTGTCGAAATGAACTGTGTAGTTTTTTGATTCTTTTCAACTTATCATATCTTATATATATATATATATACGAGCTATCCATTGTATTTCAGAAGTCTTTCTTTAACTGGTAACGTACTGTAACAGAAATTTTAATTTTTCTTACAATCTTTTCCAAAACATCTATGAAGGGATCCCACCCCCTGCCATTTAAAGTGATAAAATCTAATATGTGGTAAATCGCAAGGAAAGGATGTACTTGTTTACAGAGTAATGCAGTCCTATTTTATGGTTTACAGCTTTAAAAAAGAAAAACTAGGTTTTAAAGAAAACACTCTTCTCCAAACATATTAAACGAAGTTATGGTTCCCATTCCAAAGAGGATTTTTCAAAACCCAATTTTTCAGTACTGAAAGTTTTTTAAAGATTAGTTGTATTAGGCTGACAACTCAAAGAAACCATATGTGTCAAATAATTAGTTCATTTATTGTTAACTTTTAAAAAATGGCCAATATAAATTTGGTTGGATTTTTTTAAAGAATGATGTCGAAAAACTGCTCTCAAAGTTACTAATAAAATATTTAATTTAATTTAAAGTTATCTGATAAAAAGTGACTAACTAATATTTTTTTTAGTTTTAACGTCATTTTCCCCCAACAATCGGGGCTCAGACGGTGCCATTCAGAGGGACTTTGATTTGGCAGTGAGGAATTTCTTGGCCGGATGTCCTTCCTGACGCCAACCAATGGCTTTTTTATTTCTTTGTAAAGTTCCAAATTCTCCTCAACAGCTCGGGGAATAGAACCCGGAACTGTTGGTTACTGTGCAGTTGCACTAACCATTAAGCCACGGCTAACTAATATATAGTGACTAATAATAGTGACTAACTAATATATTAACGCTTAAATAAGTAAACTCTTAGCTAGGATTAGTTCAGAATCACAACTTTCCAAAACTTTCTACCATCTCAGCAATAGTACTTTGTTAATATACAAAGTACTACTCACCAAATACCTTTGTTGCGTTTCTGCAACTATAAGTTAGTGATGTAGCGGCAAAATTAGTCGAAGTTCCCCGTGCTGGTAAGGAAACGTTATATAATTTACAAGCTAAGACTTGTAAAAGACTTTCTGTCATTTTGACTCCACTATTTTTTACAGAAATTCATTTTGACAATCGCAAAATAAATGTTACAATTTCACATCGCAATATCAAACATCGCAAATTTGACACATCTGCTTTAGTTTCAAACTTGGAAACTGAAACTGTTCAAATGAGATAAATTGATAACTTATGAATTGGTGACGTTAGATAAAAGACACAAATGAGATTTTATTTAGTAATCTGACGTCAAATGGTACACATCATCAGTTCGAATGCTGCTTAACTGGAACTTTCATTATTTTGAGCAAAATTTTAAGTCTTTAAAATTTACTTTCAAAATTACTTGTGCTTTTTGCTGCTTATTGCGACTTCTTCTTCTCCTCCTCCTCCTTCGGGCCTTGTCCAACTTCACGTCGTGTCAGCCGCTCGGCACCTACTTCTACACTCTCCGCGGTCTTCCCACGTTCCAGCTCGTAGTTGTTCGAATTATGATTAGTGCTTATTACGACTCGGCTAATCCAAATGTTTTGCAAGTATGAATCCCAATTCTGGTCTTATAGTAAACATACCGCCTTCTAATTAAAACTTCCATAGATTTAAGGTCACACACGACGAATGAAAACACAAACCAGATAATTTTTTATATATTATATCAATCAATACAAAGGACGAATACAGCAGCAGGAAATTAATTATTAGGTTGCAGTCAGCTGGTTTAGTAATTGACCTCTTAATTCCTGTATTCATATTTTTATTTATTCCCATTGATTGTCACGTACATTATCTCATTAGGATAGTAAAACTAAATTTTGTTATTTTATTATTTACGGATAAAATGCTGAAGATATGTGTCAGTGTACGAAATTGATAAAAAAAATTTTGAATTTATAGATAATATTTATGGCTTCAAATTTCAAAAGAATTACAACAAAGGAAAACATCTCTTTCAAATTTATCGGTATATTTTGCCTTGGCACTGAAATAAGAACACAGTAAAATTTAAGTCTTGGCCCATCACCAAGGTTGACTCTTTTACCTGTAACCTTAGCAAAACATTTTTAAAAATTCCAGAAAAACACGGTTGAAGAAAACACTCTTGGTAAAAAAGCCAAAACAGAAACGAAGAGTCTGAACCTAAAAGCCTAACCTAAAAATTCTTCATACACAAACAAAAGTGATAGTTGCTAAAAAAATGAAGAGATTACTGCGCATTTTTTTTTGTATTTCAAGCACTCTTCAGTAATTTCGGTCCTGTAGCAAAGTACCTATATAGGTCGATGTTGGCGCAATAACTTGTTATAGTTTGTTTTGGTATTTGGTGAGCATCGTCTTTCACTGGTTTCATTCTTCTATACTTTTCTTTTCTGTCCGAGAATACACAAAGCCTTGGCTACATTGACCAACTGGGCACTTTTCTTGATTTTAGTTTTGATTTTACATTAGCATTAGTAGTTCTCTTCTGCTGAATATTTTTGTTTTTCTCATTTTCCTTTCAATTACCTAGTCTTTTAGCATTTTTCTTCGATAATTACCCAATTAACCCAGTTTGCCTGCAAAGTAGCTTGACAAGTAGCTTTTTGGACAGATTTCAATATCACATGTTGAGAACGCAGGCTGTAGTGTCTAATGTTGAGCACAATAAGATAAATTTCAGATGTTGCTGTCGTAAACAATAAGCTACAGATTCTTTTCGTGATCATTATATCACTATTGAAAAATTGCATATACAGTGACTTTCAGGCTCAGGTTTTTTTGGGTCTTTTTGTTTCTTTTTCCCCTTTAATTTCTTCATAGTTCGGCATCCATTTAGTGGCATTATACCTTGGATGATTTTTAACCATTCAAAAAACCCGGTATTTAAAATATCAACCCGTCTTAAAATGCAAGCGCCAAGGGGCCTATTCCTTTACTGTATTTGTTGTTTGCAGGCTCTGCACATTTGACAAGCACGCTTGCTAAATTAGTATTGGATAAATTACGTAGTAATAGGATCAAATGAAAGGAATGCCTGATGGAACTTAACTGCTAACAAATCAAACGCAATCATACTGAGTCAAAAATGAAAATATTACAATTTAAATAGAAATATATGAACTTAGATTTTATGTCTTTATGAGCCGGTCGAGTTTTTTGTTCGGGTTTTTAAGTGTAGTCTCTGTGTACTTTTTTCTTTTTCGGTTTTAACATCATTTTCCTTAGTAATGGATCTCAAACAAAAAGTTGTCAGCAGAGACCTGGTGAAGGATAGGATAACTTGGAAGTCGATTTCAAGAAAGCGTCCAGCACATGCAAGCGTGTAAAACAGACGTTAAACCGATTATGATGATGATGTTGATGATCATTTTCCCCAATAACTGGGGGTCAGACGGTGCCTTTCATAGAGACTTGGATTTGGCATAAAGAATTTCTTGGCCGGATGCCCTTAGTGACGCCAATCAATGACTTTTTCTTTTATGAAGTTCCAAAGTCGTCCGCTCGGGAAATCGAACCGCTTGGTTACGGTGCAGTTGCACTAACCATTAAAAATCTACTCTTCAAAGAATAGTCTGTGTGTGTATGAAATAATATTGATTTGTACAAAAAATAAATGATTTAGGTAGCCAGTAAGCGCATAGTGTAAATCATTAGGGTGTTATTCTCTTGCAGAGGGTGCTGCTTTTATCTGCATTTTTGAAGAGAATATAATGCTACTTATAACACTAATTTGCTTGTTTTGTATAAAAATAAACCTTCAACTTTGGTAAGAATCACAGGCGGCCTTGTATTGTTAATTTAATTTTTTTGTTTATATGAATAATCCATGGCTGGAGATGTCTCTTCCAATTATAAAAACCATTTACAATGAAGCTGAATATGGGCCTTTTCATCCATGGCTTCTCCATAAAACCTACAACATTAAGTCTGTAAAGTGTTCCGGTGAAAACACTAGTAAAATGCATATCACGGGCATGACAGCTAAATGCTATTGGTGAAAAGTTACATATGGTTGTCACTGGGAAACCCAAGTAACAAATATGTTTCAAGAAACTTAAATTTCTTCCTTGTCGATAGAGAAATCAAAAGAAGAGTTAGATGGATGTAATTTTATCTAAAAACTAGGCCAGGGAGGTGGAAGGAAAGCTTTCTTCAGAAAGATACGTTGCTTTAGTGGTTGACAACTCCTCTACCTATCCTTACATTGCAACCTGAAGCAAATCAAAATGTTTTTCCTACTACCCAACACAACTGATAAGATATAGGTACAGTATCACGGTGTAAGTCGTTCAGTGAAAGCCAAGTTCCGCAAGAATGTTGTTTTTAAGATAATTGGAAATCTAGAAAAGAAACAATTTCATTTTCAAAAATTCTGTTGCTACAAAGAATGCAGTTATTAATTTTTCCTTGGACCACCGACGTAAGTATGAGTTGTTTTCGAAAAGTTAAAATATTCACTTAGATGTATATAATACATCAAGAAAATATTATTTTAAAGATTTCCAAGACTACATTAACCCCCTAGGCTCTGTTCAATCTTATCTTATAGAAAAGAACATGCAGCATTTGTTAATTGACCTTGACGCAGATGTTCTGGTTGTACAACCTACACCCCCTGGTACTAACATTCTAGCAAAACGTTTAGAAGGTAATGGCGTTAATGATGACTAATGCATTGTTACTAGTATGATTTTAAGATAAGGCAGTAGAAGTTCTAAAGAGAGTTGACTTGCTGCACCCAGCTAAAAGCTTGATATATTTTCTTTATTTGCCAACGGAGGGGGGTGGGGGGATATCATTCAGTCGTTGACAAACAAAATAGAAAGAGACATTGACCGTCACTGTGCTAAAAACACCTAAAACAACAAACCTCAATAAAAAACTCTTATATTGTTAATTTGTGAAAAAAGCACTAAATCTTATATTTTTAGCCTTCAGTTAATTGAACCTTTGCCCTCTTTGATCCAAATTTCTGATCCCCTACGTTCCGAATTAAAATATGTGTCATGCGTATTCATTATTACCTTTCAAGTTAAAAAAATGTACAATTTGAAAAACATGTCAATGACCATGTCTCCTCTCCATAGTGACCTACGATGCTTACCTTGGAGAAGAGACATTGCTCTAGACTCTCTAGCCATGCTTGAAACGATATCCATTGAATAAGAAAACTTTCTTTCTGAAGATGTCTCTCTTCCTTCTAAAGATCATTTAGGTTTGAAATTACACTTCTTTGTTCTTCCTAACAAAGTTTTGATAACACTCTTGGGAAACATAAATGGATAGGAAAATGGAAGAATGGGTGGTTCCTTCAGTTCGGATGGTGAAGGGATTCCGGTCATAGAGACAGTTAGAAAGTTTATAAAAGGAGTTCAATATATACCCCGAAGTTTCAAAGCTTTGCCCATTCTTGATATTAATTTGACTGTGTATTCCATTCTCCTTTGTGAGTAAAGTTTCCAAGGACATATCTCACTGATGGTTAAAAATTGTCGGTTGGCTCCCAGGCTCCGCAAAAGGAAGTTTTATATGTTAATTTCATTGTGGTCAGTTTCAGCATTGCACACACAACCTTGCTGTGCTGCTCTTCTTCCTAGCACTGGTTTTATTGAATTTTTTCAGGCTGGTCTTAACAGACTGATTTTTTCACTTAGTGTTATCTTATTTACCTTCGTTTAAATAAAAGAGTTCGATTCTGATTGGTATTCCATCTTACTACCTGAATATGGAACAGGTGGTACTGATTTACATATGATTAACAGCAGGTGAAGGCTGACCTGACTTGACTGTTACAGTTACGTGATACATCACTTAAGTTAAAATTTGATTTTAATCAAATTTTAAGTTTAGCAATGTGTTATGTTTCATTTTCTGTTTCTTCGACTATAATTGCAGTCGAAGAAACAGAAGATGAAGTTACAATTCTCCATCTTTGCCCGTCAGAAAGTCAAAGATTACAGACTGCTTTCAAAGGGGTGAACACACATCCCTGTACTCAGCTGGAGACAAAGTGAACATGGAGTCGAGTGTTACTAGACTAAGAAAACGACTAAAAAAAATAAGTGATTTCTTGACTTTGAGGTGATATCTAAAACAGTCATGCTGATAAAGCTTAAAGAAAATCCTCTTAAGATGCCTAACAGTGGCTTACGTACTAACTAGGTGAAAATCTGAAAAATTCTATGACTCATTAGATGCAGGGCAACAACAGTTAAAATTAGTGATTCTGGTCTTCAACACAAAAGTTGGAGAGCTGAGACTCCTAAACGTTATTGCAAAGTATGTCTAGAACAAAGAAATGCACTAGGCGAAAACGTATAGGCATGCGCAATGGGTAAAGCCAAATAACCGAAAACATGTTATTTTTATACAACAAGAGATAGAAGAGGATGCAGATGCCGATTACCATAAATGAATCTTTTGGTGCATTGATGCACAGAGAGTAAATTTCAAGCTGATTTAATCTTCTTCTTTGCTCTATACATTTAAGCTGTAATTATGTGCAGTGTAACGTCAATAATGTTCTCAATACAAGATGTATTGCTGGTACATAGCTTAATATTTCCTTTACTAGGGTGAACTCTCTTGATATTAAGACAAACTAAGTTTTGTTGAGATTATTTTACTTTAATTCTAATTGTCAAGTGTACGATGGTAGCTGTGGGATATTCAAATTAAGAAGACTAACCTATCAATATAGCCCTTTGACATACAGGACATTAAAATTTTTTTTACACCATCATGCGTATTTCAGTACGATACATCGGATTTCGTTTAAGGTCCTAGTCTATCCTCTCTGTCTTCAGTAACCCATAGGTAAGTTTAGTTAGTCTCCTGTTGTGCATTGTTCTAATGCAAAAAATATCTAGAAAGTGAACATTTTTATTACTCCCTTTTACGTTTTTATTTCTCGATTTTAACCTTCAATTCATGTCCTGTAAAATTGATAAGGATCCTTTGACAGTCCAGATTTGTATTACGAAATGGGCGAGAAGAGGATAAAAACGATTGCAAAGTCTTTTCTCAAAAAAAAAGACAGTTGATTAAAAAAAGGGAAGCAAAATGCATTTTCCAAAGTTACAAGTAACGTTATTTTTGGTGATAATTTAAACATTTAAATATTTTTCTGCACCTTCTAACATCAAGGGAGTAAAGCAGTAATATATGGGTACCAGAATGAATGACGTTACTAAGAAGACATTGAACTCACAGCTTTATGTTTCAAATTTCCAATTCTAAACCATGTTTCCTAAGAGAGAATTTAGAACTCCGAACAGGAGATTTAATCAGCTGTAATTTTAAGTCTTTTATTACCAAGACGCAAGTCTGTGCTGTAGTTGTACACTGGCGAAAAGCAAAGACGTTTTTAAGTGAAATTCTAAGAAAGATTACATTTTCATCGTCAAAGCGTTAGCATACTAGAAAGAAGCTATTGGAAACTTGAAGAATCATGTTACTAGTCCTTTTCATTGGCATGTGCCTGAACTAGGGAACGTTGTAGCTACCAAAAAGGCTGAAAACTATGTCTTTACAGAAATCGTTATGAAATAAAGTATTAGTAACAAGCTCTAGTGTTAAGACGACATGGCGATAAAGTCGGCAGGAATTTCTATCAGATGGCAGACTTTAGATCGAAAAATGATCCCACTATGACAATCACTGTTGAGAACGTAACACTCAGACCTGCACTATCTTTTAAACAAGCCAGAGGAAAATTTTTTGATGAATGTACAACAAAGACTGTAGTAAGTGCAAGCCCTGTAGAGTTTACAAAACTGCTGAAACAATTGCCCCGTCCTGATGTTGGTTAAGAGAAAGCAAGATGAGCTGAGTATAACAAATCTACACTTCATACTTGATAGTAAAGAAAGTGGTACTATAATCAAAGATCTGCTTCCGACAAGATGGGCTGTAAGAATTACATTACTTATTCGATAAATTTCAGTCACCTCAAATATTTTTTTGGTTCAATAAAGTCCTAAAAACGCAGAAAAACTTTTAAAAGGAACAGTTGCTTGTTCTTCATTTTTTTGATTATATAAAGACAAAGACACACACACGCACGCACGCACACACACACACACACACACACACACATATATATATATATATATATATATATATACTTGAACACAAATTGTAATCTACTCTACGTCTTGCAGTAAATATTTGATAGCAAATATAATTCTTTCAGTTATATAACGGTTGAATACCTAAGAAACAGCACGGCTGCTTTGAGATTAGCAAAATTCGACTTTTGTAATATATTTCTAATACTAACTCTTTTTTGCTCTCTTAAGTACGGATTTTTTTAATTAACAGTGGATTGAAAGATGCATACCTATATATAGCTAGCTTCTCCCCTTTTTCACTAATAAGATTAACTACAGAATATTTGAAATTGTATTAAAAATTGTAAGCAATAACTTGTTACGGCATTAAAGTTATAAAGAAAGAGTGCACCGTATAGATACCTTCAACTAAGACTGTCTTGTGGTTTCCTGGCAATTAAATCAAGGAGGATAACTCCTGATGCAGTAAGCTAATTCAAACCATACTAACTGCCCAGCTGCTGAAACAGAGCCAAAAGAAAACATTAAACTGATTGGAGAAGTGAGGCGGTCTGAGTTACCGTTTTTTCAAAGGACCAAGACTAAAAGTACCGGATCAGTTGGCACGGTGAAACCGCCAGTCTTCACTAGTACAATTAACACATTGGAATGTTGGAAGTTATTTCAACGGCGCCATGTCATTTTCTCATATTTCCTTTCCAGNACACACACACACATATATATATATATATATATATATATATATATATATATATATATATATATATACTTGAACACAAATTGTAATCTACTCTACGTCTTGCAGTAAATATTTGATAGCAAATATAATTCTTTCAGTTATATAACGGTTGAATACCTAAGAAACAGCACGGCTGCTTTGAGATTAGCAAAATTCGACTTTTGTAATATATTTCTAATACTAACTCTTTTTTGCTCTCTTAAGTACGGATTTTTTTAATTAACAGTGGATTGAAAGATGCATACCTATATATAGCTAGCTTCTCCCCTTTTTCACTAATAAGATTAACTACAGAATATTTGAAATTGTATTAAAAATTGTAAGCAATAACTTGTTACGGCATTAAAGTTATAAAGAAAGAGTGCACCGTATAGATACCTTCAACTAAGACTGTCTTGTGGTTTCCTGGCAATTAAATCAAGGAGGATAACTCCTGATGCAGTAAGCTAATTCAAACCATACTAACTGCCCAGCTGCTGAAACAGAGCCAAAAGAAAACATTAAACTGATTGGAGAAGTGAGGCGGTCTGAGTTACCGTTTTTTCAAAGGACCAAGACTAAAAGTACCGGATCAGTTGGCACGGTGAAACCGCCAGTCTTCACTAGTACAATTAACACATTGGAATGTTGGAAGTTATTTCAACGGCGCCATGTCATTTTCTCATATTTCCTTTCCAGGTGATTCCGGTAAAAGTCTTGGAAAAATTTGTTTATTTCAAGACACATCATACTCACTGTAAATCTTGTAGTTAACCTTAGAATACTCAATCATGCATAATAATGATGCTCATGACGACACGCGACTCACAAAGGACTGTCATTCAAGGAGAATGTTCCTGTTAGAAAAGTTTTACCGTGCCTGAAGGACCTTTAAAAATAACTATTTTTCTTAAGGAAATGCATTGTAGGAAGGGGTCGCATAAACAGAGAAGCTGCTTACAAGCAAAAAGAAATTTTAGTGACATAACTGTTTGGAAAAGTTTCAAAGGAATCGCCTAAACCATTTTATTACAAAAGTTAAGTAAATTAGCAGCTCAACGTCATTTTTGTTGGTTTCGGAAATTTGTGTGAGCAAATGACCCGTGGACAAAGCTTTACTGTGTTGTCAACATGTCTAATTTGATGTATTAAATGATATAGTGCCTTTGAAATAACTATCAGTAATCAAAGGCTTGTGGTTTACTTTTGAAATAACTAATGGTTCGATGAGTGATCACAGAAGGGCAAAGACTAGATTGCATTGCCCTGCCATGACCAACACATGTGACATCTAAAACGTTACTCACTTCCCATTGATAACTCAGCTATAAACATTACTACTCTCCTTCTCCGACATATTAGACATAGTCAGTACTAAAAACCAAAAAAATTAAGCTCTAGCTCTAACTTAATCATATTTACACCTCTAATTTCATAAATGTACCCTGGAGACAAGAGGGACCAATTTCCTGTTTTTCTGATTGAAGTTTCTGTTATTTCCATGTCTCCTCTCTCGCTAGTTGATTTGGTGCATTATTTGGATGGATTTTCTCTTTTTTTATTGTTATCGTTAAAATATTATCCGTCGCATTGTATGTTACTACATATTATTACATATTATTACATATTATTAAACATTATTTCACATTATTACACATTATTACATATTATTTCTTCTTATTATTACATATTAATACACATTATTACACATTATTACACATTATTACACAGTATTACACAATATTACACATCATTACACATTATTACACATTATTACACATTATTACTTGGGCGATTTTTTTGCAACTTTGCAACTTTAAGTATATAAAATAAGCATACCGAGAAACGTCTAAATACGAAGTTTAAGCACCCTGGGGTACCTAGTAAAAAAGTTATAAATGCAACTTTTTGCAACTTTTGCAGGTTAGCGCAGCTTTTGGTATTTTTGGTTGCATTTATAATTTTTGCTACCTTTGTCAAATACATGTATTTTTTCACTTTTTACCTGTTTTCTCCTAATAAAGAAACGAAAATATAGTCAGCACTTGAACAATGAATGATTCATGATTGAATAATGAGATCTCAGTTACCTAGAACTCGACTGTCAATCAGCTTGATTTTTCATCAGTGACCTTGTAGGTCAGACGCTGTGCATAAAACTTCTGCTAATTTATATACACAGTGACCCATCTAAGTGACAATATTTTTGTTCTAATTCAATTAAGTTGCGTAAACATGCCTATTGGTATTGAGGGGCTAGAAGAATGAATAAATTTCAGTAAAATTGATTCAAATGAAAACCTGAATATGTACTATTCAAGGTTGCCTTGGTAAAGTATTTCCTCGTTATC
>RDPX01000147.1:465801-492571 GCA_003991215.1 Morbakka virulenta
ACATATTATTACATATTATTACATATTATTACATATTATTACATATTATTACATATCATTACATATTATTACATATTATTACATATTATTATTACATATTATTACATATTATCACATATTATAATGCATATTACACAGTATTATTTAGGTAACACGTTAGCAACTTAAGCACTGAATGCTGAAAGACAAGCAAATTTAGTTCAAGAATTTATTTTTTTTGGCATTGCTACTACCATCATCAGGTCTAAACAGGAAAGATAATAGTATTAAACAGCCCAGAAAACAGTTTCAAAACACATATGTTCTGAAGTCATTCAGCTCCTTACAAAAGAAAACAAGTAATTCGAAAATGCTTAAAATATTGCAGTTGTAAATGTAGATTTTGTGTTACGTAAATCCCAAGGATTTCAATTTTGCAGGCCTGAATAGCTGAAAATTTTACACAGTAGCACGAAAAAATGTGTCAAGAAGTGTGATGCAAAAAAGGGCTCATCCATGTCATTAATCTTCAATTCTTTTATACTAAAACTAAAGTTAAATTTATTTATTTATTACACTGGCCAACGCATTTTTTGTGCTGATATCCACTGAGGGTGTTTTTGTACAATTTTTGTGTGCTGATTTCAAATCTGATGTCCATTTTAGCCCAACACGTCAGGATTTTTTTTATTCACCCAGTGATTTTTTTTCAAAATCGACTAATTTCAGACTTTATTTGTAGACAAAACTGTTTTAAATACTCAGACAGAACTGTCTGAAATCCACAGACAGCACTGTCTGAGCATATAAAGTTACCTTTTGTGGGTTCTTGTGAATTGAACAATAGAAGTTTTTTAGTAGCAGAATAAAGTATAAATACAAATCTTTGTGTTATTTGTAGATTGTGTCATAGATTTTGGATGCCGTTGATCGTGTTAAAATTTTCAATATTGATTTTGCGACTCTTATTTATTAACTGCAGGTGTAAATACATTGCATAAAATGTTATTTTTTATAGAAAATAGAGATGTCTGGAAAATGTAAAAACAATAAAGACATTTTCTGCTACACATGTGGAGAGTTTACCTTTGAACAAAACAGAAAATCGATTGATGAATTTTACGAGAAAGCCTTCTACACATATTTCAAAATCAAGCTTGGCGATCAGGATACGCCATGGGCTCCACACTTTGTCTGCAAAGCCTGCAAAGAGGCTCTTCGGCGCTGGACCGAAGGCAAACAAAAGGAGCTCAAATCCGGAATTCCCATGATCTGGCGTGAACCTACCAATCATTTTGACGATTGCTATTTCTGTATGACAAACGTTGTTGGATATAACAAAAAAAAAAATCGGAAAAATATATGCTACCCATCAATTCCTTCTGCCAGACGACCGGAACCACACTCAGATGAACAGCCAGTACCAACTTTCAAAGAACTGCTAGATGTACCTGCTTTAGTTGTATCATTGGCAAAAGATTCGGTGTTAGACTTATCAGCTGAAACTAAATCTGAATGTGAAGACATGGATTTTGATAACAGTGCTGATTATGTTGGTTATTCAAGTGAACCGAATCCATTCAATCAGGATGATCTGAGTGACTTAATTCACGATTTAAATCTCTCAAAGAAATCTGCTGAGCTGCTGGCTTCGTGCCTGAAGGAAAGAAATTTTCTTTGTGAAAAGACGAATGTGACATACTATCGTAACAGGGATATTGAATTTCTTCCACACTTTCAAGAGTTTGAGGACATTATTGTTTGCAATAATGTAGGACCGGTAATGCTGAAGCTTGGCCTTCATGCTTATGATGCAAACTCATGGCGCTTATTCATTGACAGCTCAAAACGAAGTTTGAAATGTGTGCTATTACACAATACTAATAAATACGGTTCAATTCCGACTGGCTATTCCACATCACTGAAAGAAACGTATGAGTCAATCAAACAAGTTCTTGTATGTATAGAATACAGTGAACATAACTGGAAGCTCTGTGTGGACCTGAAAATGGTCAATTTCCTTCTTGGTCAGCAATCTGGTTATACAAAGCATCCGTGTTTTATATGTTTGTGGGATAGTCGCGATAAAACCAACCACTGGGTTAAAACAGATTGGGAGCTGCGCGAGTCACTCGAAATAGGAGACAAGAATATCGTAAACGAGCCTCTTGTAAACAGAGACAGGATATATCTCCCTCCTTTACATATAAAGTTGGGTCTGATCAAGCAATTTGTTAAGGCGTTGAATAAGGAGGGAGAATGCTTCCAATACATTTGCCGTTTGTTTCCTGGACTAAGTATTGAGAAGCTGAAGGCTGGAGTTTTTGACGGGCCGGATATAAGAAAGATGATGAAGGACTCGAACTTGATAAGTTTTATGAATCCTGTTGAAGAAGATGCGTGGCGAGGATTCGTTGATGTCGTACAAAACTTTCTTGGCAACAAAAGGTCAGCAAATTATCAAGAAATTGTGAAGAAAATGCTGGATGCATATCAACGCCTTGGAGCAAACATGAGTATCAAGGTGCATTTTTTGCACAATCACCTTGATCAGTTTCCTCCCAACTGTGGGGATGTGAGTGACGAGCAAGGAGAGCGATTCCACCAGGATATCAAAGACATGGAGACCAGGTATCAAGGAAAATGGAGTGCTCGTATGATGGCAGACTACTGCTGGTCTATTAAACGAAGTAACCCAGCTCTCAACCATTTACGTGTGTCACACAGAAGTCAATTTCTTCCACAGCTCTCAAGTTCTTTCATAGAATGATGCATCGCAGCATGGTTTATGGTTAAACAAACGAAACAATATCAAATGTTGTATTTATTTCTGATCTTGTGTTAACATAACGTATTGTGACAATCTGTTTTCTTTTTTTAACCATAACCCCTTTTTGATGTGATTTGGAATCTGCGACCAAAAGAAGCGTAAATAATATGGAACATGACAACACGACGCATATTTTATTATGAAAATTTCAAATTACTATTCAATTTGTAATTTTATCTCCAAATAAACTGAGTTTTAAACAGTTACCAGCTCATAATGAGTTTAGAGTGCAGATGTCTAACATATTACCAAAAACATCAATTTTATATATTTGGACTGCCTGAAGTATTTTCTAAAATAGTTGATTTTTTAAAAAAATGACCAAGTCAAAAATAAAAAAATCCTGACGTGATGGGCCAAAATGAAGATTTGGAATCAGCATACCAAAATTGTATAAAAACACCTTAAATGGATATCAGCACAAATTAAAATTTTTTTTTGTAGACCAGTATTATTACTATTCCTTAATCCAAAGTCTCCTTTCTGTTGTTTCTCTCTTCGGATTACCTGTTTTTCAGTGGTGTTCCTTATAAGTGTCCATTCAAGTTACTACCCTATTCCCCCGCATATAAGTCCACCCTGTTTAAAAACCAATGGGCTTACACCCGGGTATAGGCCCACTGGGCCTTTATCCGGAAGACCTTTTCAATTTAGGTTTTAGGGGTAAAAAGTAAAGAGAGATTTTATCCTTTACATATATTTTTAATTACATGTTCTGCTTTTTTTAGATAAGTTTCTTGTCCTTTAATGACACATCTACTTGAAACCTCTAAACTATTCCCTCTTTTGTTTTGTCTTTTTCCACAGACAATACTTCTCATTTTCCCCCCTACGTTTGATGCACAGGAGCAATAACCCGCAACTTCCCTTGGAACATGTCCAACAATAGTTGCATTCTTTAAAATTTTTACCGCATATTTATCGTGAGGTTTGCCTGGTTCTGGGAGACATATCAATTCTTCGTTCAACGAAGGTGACCTAATGTCTTTACATACATGATGATCAATAATAAAACTTTCAAAAGTGACATTGTATTGTAAGTTTCCCAATGCCCTTGCATAGAATGAAGTTATGCAACCGACAGCGATGTTGATATAAAAAAAGAGTAGACTTGTTTGAAAAAATGATTTGTCTCGTTCATTTACCCAACCTTATTGCTGTTTTGAGTATTAAAAAATAGGCCCATGGGCTTATATACGGGATCTTTTATCAAACTGAGATTTCAAAAATCGGCAAAAATTCAGATAAAAGCCCATTGGCTTATATATGCGGGGGAATAGGGTACACAGTAAATGCTTCATTTTCTCTTATTTACATTTTGCATGAAGATATTGTAAAACAACACTAGAAATTTAACATTTTCTGTCCCTCTACATTTCTCAAACGATCGATGGAGTTACCAATAATGACATTAAAGTTATCCATATATGGTAGAAGGACATCTCACATAGTACTTTATAAATAATACATATTTTGCAGTCTTCAAATAATATTTGTGAGAACTTCGCAGGTGTTTGCACTGTCTGCATCTTGTAAGTAAAACGAAAATGATAAGTTTCACATGAAAAATGCATGTTAAACCACCTCACAGCAAGTGTGATTGCACAAGCCAACAGAACATTCCTTTTGAAATGGGACAAAAAAATTAGAATTTTTTAAAAATGGATGCAAAATCAGTATTCATTTTTTACCGTTACCTTTAGATTTTTTTCATTCGAATACTTTTTTTCATAGAGAAATTCACAAAATTAGTGGATAGTAGTAGAAATCCTAGGAGAAAAACACGTACAAATTTTTACAAAATTTCAAATTTTGTAAAAATACAAATTACAAAATTTCAAAAGCAATAATTTTTAGGAAAATATTTTACAAAAGTCACAACAAACAGTCAGATTTTCTGAAGTACAAAAAAACCCAACAAAATATTTATCACAAAGCCAAAATGTCACCCTAAAATGCTTGTGTGATTTTTTAAAACGTACAACGTCTGGTTGATCGCGTTTCAAATTCCATCAGTACTCAGACATAATTTTAATGTCCCATTATCCTAGGTATCTGTTAAAAGTTATTTCTCATTCCTAATGGAAACTTCATTTTGTTCTTCACCAACGTCACCCCACTTGACTGCAGCGTTGTCCAAATTATCTTGCAAAAAGTGGACTTTAATACTATTTGTTAACAAAACTCATAAACCTTGAAATACTAGGTTGGTGTCTGGCAAGGAAAAACGTGAACCACATATTCACAGCTAGTTGTATTGAAACAAATTCTGCATTTCTTGTTTAATTAAAGGAAAATATAATTGTTTTAATATCTTGAAACTAAGATTTCATTGGGTTTTTAGATCGGTGCAATTTTTTATTAGATCTGAAATTTGATCGTAAGTGAATGGCTGGTGTTGATTTGAAGCAGGAGCGGAGTCTTTATTATCATAACCATCAAAGAAATGACCTTTACATTTGTCTCCCTCAATTGGATTATCTTTTATTGATTCATGTAACTCCTTGAATAAAGCAGAGGAGTTTCATCTTGATCAATTATAAATCTTTGAGCTGTCTGAAAATGGGGATAGTTCAAAGATTTCCTCTGTGTTTGATTGGCACATTTCAAGTTTATTGTGTGAAAACAGAAGTCATTTGCAAGGTCATTAGCTTAATTCAAAATCGTCAGAATACTGAATCTCATACATTTCTTTTTACCATTTGTCCATTTACCAAAATGCTCAACGCAATCTTTGCAAGTAACATATGGAGACCAGCTCTTCCTTAATCACCCAGTTCCAGTCCAAAATAAGCATAGTTGGCTTCTGAAATATCCCGAAGGCTTTTCATTGTTGGAAATCTCATCAAATCCTATCTATTACTTGTTTTTTAGAAAAAGAGCCGTTTAGTTTCGAAACCTCAAATTTAAGTCAAGTCATTGAAATTTAAGGCAGCAAAAAGAGTTTATGATAATGCCTTTCATCTCCAGTTAGCTGCTGATTTGGCGTGGAACACTTTGTCATAAAAAGAGATGGTAAATGTTTTGTTGACGGAATCTACATCGTTCTCAGAAAGAAGAAAGTGAAAATGACAAATATTTTCACAAGCGAGGAAACAATTTTTTTCTGATGCTGAAATTTAACAATAGATAATACCAACAAACTAAATTGTTATGATTATGAACAGCGATGAATTAAAACAACACGAGGGTGAATCCCACATGTCCTTGGAACATTCTTAACTCTAATTTACACTCGTTTGAAAATGTAAACAAATAAATGTAAACTTTTTCAAGGTATTAGGGAGAAATCAGTGAATGCTCATCAACAGAATTAATAGATAATTTTCTTTACAATACAGAAGCAAGATAACGCTGTACCTCCCTGTCTTCGTCATCCGTTTCATCTGCTAAGACTGCCTGTACATTATTTCTGTAATAATTGTTTTTCCTTACTGGGTAATCTTCTTCTTCTTCATTCGGTCTTTTCCAACGTTACGTCGGGTCGACCGCTCGACATCTCCTTTTCCATTCGCCGCGCTCGTCCCACATTCCGGATCTCACTCCAACTTCCATCATATCCCTTTCCACTGAATCTTCCCACCGTAACTTCTGTCTGCCTCTACTTCTCCTTCCTTCCACCTTCGCCAGATAAACGTTCTTCACAGCATGATCATCTCCTCTACGCATTATGTGGCCCAATCATCTTAGCGTTACTTCACGTGCTTTGTCCTTGATGTTTACTACTTTTCTGATGTCCTCATTTGTCCAATGCTCCAGTAATGATATTCCACGTATCCAGCGTAACATTCTCATTTCAGTTGACTCCAAAAGCCTCTCCTCTGCCTTTTTAAGTGCTAGTGGCTCCATTCCATACAGCATCACTGGTCTTATCACGCTTTCATAGATTTTCACTTTCAGCTTAATTGCCATCTTCTTGTCACATACTACTCCACTAATATCTCTCCATTTTGACCAAGCTTTATTTATCCTTCCTCTCACTTCTTCTTTGCTCACACCACATTCGTCCACGATCGTACCTAGATAACAAAACTTCTCCACTTGTTTTATCGCTTGCTCGCGTAGGTCTCTTACATCAACCACATTTACTCCTTACTGGGTAATAAAACGAACCAAACAACCCACTGTTATCTTGGAAGCGACCATTGCCATTTCAATCATTGACTCTCGAGGTGTCAGCTCCAAATGCAAATTGACTGTTTTGACTAGGAAAAAGAGATTGATATGAATTAACAGCTATAGTTAAATAGCCATTTCCAAACATACTGGGTCTTTCATTGATGGAACCCCTGATAAACAGTGGGCCCATTTTGTCTTTCACAGATATCCATCTATGAAAGACCCGAACGGAAGAAGCAGATCAAGAAAAAGAGGGACAGAAAGCGTGCAAGACACCATAAAATGCAAGACATACGGATCGCCCCTCCAGGACCCTCCGTAGGAAGGTCCTTCCTCCTGGGTTGGTCATCAGCGAAAGCTCAAGCACCTCAAGACGACCGGTCTTGTGTGGTTGGGCCCTATAGCTGTAGACCCGACCAAGGAGAGACCAGAGCTCTACACTTGATCTTAGCCAAAAGGCCGAGAAGCATGCTGTACCCACTAAAGGTTGATTGGAAAGGAGGCTTACTCCAAATGGCTGGCGAGGAGCAGAATTTGGATTGCTGATTGAGCTCTTCGCCAATATAAGTATATCATGCCGTAGAAAACTAGAGTGAGACCTAGACTAACAAGCTAGTTTTCTTTTACTAAATGAAGTAAATAGCTCTGCTTACAATTGCATCGAGAACTTTTTATCGTCATGATTAATCATCGATAATTGCCTATATCAGAGTCGTCACTAGATAGTTTCATTAGTGATCTAGGGATGACTCTGGTATATTATTTTGATGTTCAGATAAGAAAGGTGCCACTAGTATCCCCGCAAATGAAATCTATCTCTAAGGTCATTCCGATAATATCCCAAGCTTCTCGCAATGCCTTCTTGTCTGACATTTTGTCACCTGCTTTGAATGATTTTTTTAACTAGGGTATAGAAAATTTCCTTGTTAAAAGTTATCTTAATAAAAGTCCGTCTTCATTCGCTCTACCACACATTCAGAAGTTGTCGACTGTGTTACCTTGATCATTAAACTTATCCCTTGAGTATTTCACCTGTTCCATTCTATTCTACTCTTCCCATTAATTGCTAACAGGAGCTCTCGGTAGACTGAAGGTTAATCTAACTAAATATAATTTTACAACAGTATGATCTTTAATTTTTAAAGACTTGTTTTTCATTTAAATTTAAGAGCTATGACATCCGCATTATGCATTTTACTTTCTGTGAGGATTTTGTCTAATGGTAGCAATATAAGACAGGAGTAAGAGTACTTTTAACATGAAAAATTATTTCGCTATTTTAATACTGTTGTTTGTAGTAAAAATACAACCAGAACTACACAGTGAGCTGGTCGATTCTTACTCAGTCGATTTACTTGATAGTAGCGTGATAGATGGTTGCTAAAATTGTCGTCCGTGTTTCAAATGGTACTAACAAAGAATTCTGCACTAAAGTAACTGAAAGTGATTTGAAAATCCGCTTTATGGTTTGTGAACCTTTAATTACATTTAACAGGACACTGTTTGTAATTTTCTTTGCAAGTTAAAAGTAGTGATACTAGTAATATTATATCAAAATTAATTCCAGCTTTGGCTAGATTGAAGAGCTAGGCTACTGTTACGATTTACACATGGCTGCTGAAGACTTGGATGCAGGTTTTAGTCGTGAATAGTTGGAAAAGAATTTAGCTGCATTCTGCTCTAAAAGAAGAAGAATATTCTTTCAGCCAGAGGACTAGTATCTGCACAAGACTTCAAAATCCTTTGCTAACGTAATAGTATGTTATCCTTTGAAGTATCGAATTAATTAGCCTCAGATGATTCAGTTATAGATACCAACAAGACCATGACGTTGGAGTGTTCATTCTTAAAACAAAATGCATACCATTCTAAAGAAAATTTAAAAAAAGCCCAAGAAAATTTCGAAGGCTCTTAGATTAGAGATAATATGGATTGAGTTCTATGCTCAAGATGGCGGCTTAAAACGTAAAGTCGGTAGTTGCTGTGTGGTGTGGCTATTCCGTATTGTACAAATATTTTCAAGTAAAAGCAATATTTAAAAATGACAGATGTTCCGAGAGGCAAATTTCTTGTTTTAGACGTAGCGTTGATGAAAATATTATGTTTTCTTTACTCGTTTATTTTTTAACATTATGGTATGTTTCGAGAGACTTGTCTTTCACCATTAATTTTACATAAAAATGGTCATTAAAACATCTTTTCGTTGACCTATGACTTCCATTGGTATAGATAATGAAGTCAGGTCAACTTTGGGTTCTGTGCCAAAAATGGGAGTGTATGGGGTGTGCTTTGTCCTGGCAAGAGGCATTCTTCAGCTACTGAATAATAAGTAATCCCACCGGTCCAATCTCGTGCCATATTGTCAGATATCCAACATATTAACACGTCCTTGACATCTTCATCAGCATGGTTAACAGAGGCTGGAGTATGAAACAATCGTGTACCATGATCAACTGTGATCACATGGCTTTTAATTCTTTAATGGCACTGGCAGTGAACTCAGAACCATCGTCGCTTTGTAATTTGGCAAGGGCATCAAAAGAGAGAAGCATGCCTGAGAGCTGAAACGCAACTTCAGAGGCACTTTTGGTATTGATGGGGGTAAATCATAACAAATTTGGTCAAGTGGAATCAATATTTCATCATCTATTTTTGAGAACCACAACTTTTGAATTGCAAATTCAATAAATATTTTTGTCTCCCAGAAGTAAAACCATGGCTTAGAATGGAGCAAACGACAAAACCTGCTGCAAATAAACAATTTTTACATGGTGTACTGCAAAATACCATTTGAAAAGCTGCAAGGCATCCCCAATGATATTGGTGTACTTTACTGTGAGATACTTTATCCTTCTATTCCATCTACCATGGCCAGTGGCGACGTGAGGTTTCTAATAATGTTGAATATATTCTTAATGGTGACGTAGTACAGTGTCTGTTCGTAGGATGTTCTGCGTTTTTTGATAAGGTCTTCGATGCCACCAGGCTGTAAAGGTTCATACCTGAAATGACAAAGGCTTCATAACAACTATATTTTAATCATAAAGGTAGAGGCTTCATCTTAAATAAATTGCATTTCTCGTAAAATACTAAACAATTTACCAAACAGAAAATCACTTCTTTTAAAAATTTTCAAAATTTCTTTAAATTTTCCAAGATTTTAAAACTTTACTTTTTCATGAATCATCGGGTTTCTTAACGTTTCTTAATATTTTCCACATTCGAAGTCCTCTTTTTATAACAGCTTAAATTGGTAATTAGCTTAATAAACAGATAGATATTCTCGATAAAATTCCACTTCTACCAAAAAAATTTCATCTTTCTTTTCTTTTCTAAGACAAATCTCTGGTCTAATCCATCCCTTTAGCAAACAACATAGCATGTCCTCAAATTATTTTCAAATGATTGAACATTCGCATTTCAATGTATTAAACAATTTCATCAAAAATCACTTACTTGATCAGCAGGAAAAATCCATATCAGGATTTGAAGAAGTTTGTTGAGCACCTGTCCTCAGATCTTCGATTGTTTGTTTGAACTTTCCTAGGCATTACGTGCTTGTTGCATTGCTCATATGCTTTCCACAATTTTCTTTAGAAACAAATTTTAAAAGTCTACTGTTTGCTGCTCTGAGGGCTTCACTGCAGCTAATGTGAGCGGAGTTTCCGAGTTCCAATCCCTAAAAGATAATAAATAATCAAGTAAAGCAAGGTTATTGATTGTTTCATTATCCAATCGAAGTCAACTTCCAGAGGAGTTCAAATCCAAAGGGAGAAAGGCTGTCGAGGGTTTTCACTGACGTCATCAATATTCTTGTTTCCCCGGATGGGCGGCGGTATTAAATCCATTCATTAAGAGCAGTAAAGAAAACAAGAAGCAATCACATGCATTTAAAGTTAATCATCTCAATTTTTATTATGGCTAATAGCTTGAAAATTCGATTAATTTCTACTCAGAAGCTAAGAGAAAGTCTCCAAATAAACTAAAAAAGAAGATATGAGAACAAAATCGAAGGTGTAGACTGATTGGATTTTGTTAACTTGTCATGTTTCTGAAACTTTTTATCAGGGATAAAATACCTTGACATTGAAATATGCTTTTTGTTTATACGAAGTTCCTACAGTTTCGAACATCTAAAGTGCTTTTAAGGACTTGGTACAGTCAGACAGTATGTAAAAGGGTAAGAAGATGCAATTGGAAAATTTTACTCTCTTTTGACTGATGCAACTCAAAAGCAAAACACCGAGACTGCCAATGAGAAAATATGGCATTACTGAGTAAAGCTACATTTGATGAAATGATTGGCTGTGACAATCCTAACTGTTCAGTTGAGTGGTTTTAGTATGTATGCGCAGAAGTAACTGTTCCCCTCCCTCAAAAAGAAAACTGGTTCTCCTCTGTAAAACAAAAATAATTGAAATATCAGTTATTTCCTTAGTTGGTCTGAAAAATGCAATGCAGGAAAATCGAAACCTCAGCAGCGATTAATGAAATTTTGTAGCAGAACGATATAAATATGCTGATGTCTTCTGATTTCCTAAAGGTTTTGGTTTCACTTCGCAATTTTTCGCAAGGCAAGCTTCTTCAGTTTCTTTTCACTGAAGAACAGAGTCTCTTTATAGATGTATTGATGTGTGGATGTGAAGATGTATCAGGGGCGGCGTTGGGGGTAATCCAGGTAAACGCTGATTACCTTTTTTTTCAAAATTTCTTTTCAAAAAGGAGCTCTTTCATTTTTCACAAAATGATAGAAAAGAGGACATTCACTGCTTTGAACCTTTGTTGATCACCATGCAGAGCCCCTTTGAAGTGTATTGACTCACAGACAACCGACAATTAGCTGTTTATCTTCCTGCATACATCGTCTCAGTTGAATATAATTGGTGTTGAATTTGAGGATTAGGTTGGCAGCATAAGGGGATAGATGAGGCGCAAAGTAATCGTGGCCCTTCCTTACAACCTCAGGTTTGTTTTCGTGTGTGTCTTTACGTAATTCTCTGTGGAACAGATCACATTAAAACAGAGAGTGCTTTGCAACAACACAGTCATTCCGCAACCTGATTTCCTTAGCACTGTTGGTCTTCAACAATCATTTCCGACCTTTTGTCACAGATCGACTCGTAGGTGACGAATACAGATGGGGGATTGGGGGTCGAAGATTTTTTTCACTTCGTGCAGCACAAAAGAAGAACATGAATCATGAACAATGATTGCGCTGGAAGAAGGATGGAAGGCCATGTCCAAGAATAAAGTATGCGGGGAAAACGATTGATTCGGTGTTCGAGTCTTTTCCATGGGTTTGTGGCGGAGAAAATGAAGAAGGCAAAGAAACGTTTTACCGCTGGCCCTCTCTGGTAATGAGTGACATATCAACGGTAGGTCGTATTGTACTAATTTTCAGAAATCATTTCATATCAACATATTCATAATTTTCTATCAAATGTTCATATAAGGTTAACAAAATAAACCGAAATATATCTAATAAAACTGCACTGACAGTATTAATTAGGTACGAGTCTCATGAACGTTTGTGGCACAACTTCAAAACAACATCATGGCAAAAATTCTGACCTGTGGTCATTTGACATACACATAAGAAAAATCTCTCAGGTCAGGGTCAGCAGTCAAGTCTGCCAGCGATTACCTTGCCCTTTTGGCGGCTCGGAGTGTTGAGGCGTGAAGGCTCAAAGGGAATTTATGCTTTGTTGCTGATCGTGACAAAACCTCAGAGGATCGGCGTGACAAGGCAACGGGTGCGGTGTTGCAATAAATGAAATATGGATGCCTCCCTATGTAAAAAGGGGTGTGGCCAAAAATACTCGTCGGCAAAGCAAAATTGATAACTTTTTTTTTCACTCCGAGCCGTCCCTGCCTCTCATAAGTATGTACTGTTTTAGCAAGTGGATGCCATCTCGCTTTCTTCTTTGTGACTGTGAGCTTCCAATCTAACCAATTGGAAGCTCACAGCCACAAATCTGTACACAGGCGACCGAAATCGTATCCTTACATCGTTGGTGTGTCTTACTGTGACAGGGGCATACTGCGGTGGAGGTTCTTGTGACTGAGCAGCCCTTTTTTGGGATAGACTGCTCACCCTAATTCTTGGAAAGGTGCTAGAAAAGGTGCATCAAACATTGCCTGTCACATCAACACTGGTTGCCTGCGGTTAGCGATGGTTCATTTTAGCAGGACGACAAAACATGGAAGAAACACCAAAACATTTGCAACAGATCCGGTAAAACTCGGTGTTTGTTGTTGGAATGTAAGGACCTTATTGGACCAAAAAGTATCTAATCGGCCAGAAAGAAGAACGGCTCTTGTGACGAAAGAACTTGAAAGACTGAATGTTGATATTGCAGCTCTATCAGAGACACCTCTCCCTGGTGAAGATCAGCTCACTGAATTACTTCTGGTTTTACACTTTTCTGGGTTGGCAAACAGAACGGTGAACGTCGTGATGGTGGTGTGGGTTCTGCAGTCAGAACAACTTTATTAGAACGCGTGGAGTACCCCAGCAGCATTTCTGACCGTACAATGAAACTTCGAATTCCTCTCACTAGTGGGAGATATCCAACCATTTTCTCAGTTTATGTTCCAACAATGCAAGCTAGTAAAGCTATGATGACCTTTTATGAGGATCTCCGTAATGCTATCAGTTTTGTTCCGGTTGATGAGAATCTTATTATTCTGGGTGATTTCAATGCTTGAGTCGGTAATGATGTAGAAATTTGGGATACCCTTGGTCGCCATGGCATTAGCAAAATGAATTCAAATGGCTTGAAGCTACTTTAGTTCTGTTCCGAGCTCAATTTGGTTATAGTCAATACACTTTTTCACCAGAAAGTTAGGCACAAGGCTACGTGGACTCACCCGAGATCGAAACAAAAAGAAAGATGTATGAAATGATCATTAAAGATACCAACATCCTGAAACAGAGACGGCCTTCAAAGAACACAAAGCAGCTTTGCAACGTGACCTTAGAAGAATGAAGAATGGATGGTGGTCACAGTTTTCTTCAGAACTTCAAAGAGCATATGACGCTAAGGACATAAAACTGTTTTATGGTCTATTACGTGAAGTATTTGGCTCTCCAAAACCTTGCGTGTTTCCTTTAGAGTCAAAAGACAACATGGATATTATCAAAGAACCAAAAAAGATTCTGCAGCGCTGGCATGAGCACTTTACTGACCTGTTTAATAATCTTTTAGTAGTGGATATAAATGCCATACAGGACCTCCCACAATGTGCTGTGAAGTTTCGAATGGATCGACTACCAAGTCGTGAAGAAGTAGAAATCACTCTCAAGCAAATCAATACTGACAAGGCACCTGGTCAAGATGGCCTGTTAATTGAAGTTCTAAAGATTGGAAGTGAAAATGTGACTAATGCAGTATTCAATCTTACTACTAAGACCTGGCATGGCAACAACGTACCCAGGGATTATATACATAGTACCTTAGTGTCTCTGTTTAAAGGGAAAGGAGAGAAAGGTGTATGTGATCACTATCGGGGTATTACACTCCCAGAGGGAGAGGAAGATGGCAACCTTCTCGCGGTCTCTCCTGTGAGTAGCAGTTACACTGTGAAACCAATTTCTATCAGGATTGCGAACTGATCATCGCATTTGCTATGGGTGGTAAAAGGGTAACCCCTCTGTCCACTGCAAAAGTATCTACCCCTCGTGAAACAAAAACTACAGTTCACCATCCAAGAAAACAACCAAAACAATGGGAATTTGGTATTGGCACATGGAATGTTCGAGGCCTCACCGCTTACGCTAAACAAGAGTCACTAATTAAAGATTGCAACCAATACAACATTGACATCCTCTGCATACAAGAATCAAAAGCAAAAGAACATTTCAAAAAATCCACACCAGCAGGATATAAAATTATCCTTTTGGAACAAAAAGAAGCCACTTTTCACGGCATGGGCTTTATAATAGGCCCTAGACTATCGGGCTGTGGGTATGAATACAAATACATAAGCGACAGAGTATGCTTTCTAGATATTAGCATACCCACTCGGAAAGGTACTCCTCTCAAAACAAGAGTAGTAAACGTATACGGTCCAACTAGCGAACGTGCATCAGCATCACCGGCTATGCTCGAAAAATTCTACTTGGAATTAACATCAGCCATCAAGATACCATCGAGATGGAAACTATTCGTTTGTGGTGATTTCAATTCCAAGCTAGGAAAGTTAACACCGAATGATATCACTGCTGGTTTACAAACCTGTATGGGATCATACAGTATAGGCAAACGTAACACAAATGGAGAAGCTCTCGTAAATTTTCTCACAAACAATGAGCTATTTGCTACCAACACAGCCTTTAAACATCCCAGTAGGCACAGAACCACTTGGATATGCCACATCGCTGATAAAAACCGTGAGACAGGCTCTAAAGCCACTAAACCGGTCTTCAATCAAATTGATTATATCCTATGCCAAAAGTCAGCAACCGCAATCATACAAAATTCTCGATCATACGGAGGTACAGATACCAATTCGGATCACAAACTAGTAGTTTCCAGGATAAGAATCAATCAACTTCATCTGGTCCATAAGCAACGACCAAAGAAACCCGCCAATGAAAAAATCAACATAGAAAACATACGCAGAAACACCGATATCAAATACAATTACCAAAGGCTCTTGCAAATTAATTTGGATCAACAAACTACAGATCCCAATCCCAACAAAGCTCTCTCAAATCTGCTCACATGTATAAAAACCTCTGCAAAAGAAGCAGCTGGCACTGTCAAATACAGCAAAAAATCTAAAACACTCGATCCGACTGTTGTTGAATTATCGGAACAACAAAAATCGCTCCGCCTAAAAATTTACCAAAAAGGTGTTAGTAGAGATACCACTGAGCTCCGCAAGAAACGCAACGATATCTTGCGCCAAATCAACAAACGACTGAAAAACATTGCCATAGAAGAAGCAGACAGCCTGGCAGATGAAATCGCATCTACTGATGACAGTCGTAGAATGTTCAAAGCCGCAAAGAAACTTCGTACCATGAAACCGACACCAGCCATCATCGTCCAGAATGAAGAAGGCAACTTCATGGGCTCAGATACAAACAAAGCACAAATAATAAAAGAATGGTTTCAACGACAATTCACTGATGATACTGACATCCCACTAGAACCATTTGAGGGAAATCCAAGACCACTCAATAAACCGATCACTGTAGCAGAAATAGATATTGCCATCAAATACCTCCAGAATGATAGAGCAGCCGGTCCCGATGACATGAACAATGAGCTATTTAAGTACGGTAAAGAAGTCGTTGCCGCCCCACTTGCCAATATATTCAACTCAGCCTTTGCTCAACATACACCGATTGATTCGCTAAAGGAAGGCATCTTGATAACCATACCAAAGCCAAAAAAACCTCAAGGCCCCCCTGCAAACCTCCGTCCGATCACACTACTGAACAGCACAAGAAAAATTTTATCCACCATTACTCTGAATAGAATAAGGGATAAAGTAGACAAATATACAGGATTACATCAAAGCGGATTCAAAAGAGGTAGAAGCTGTGCCGACATCGTCTGGGCACAACGCATGTTAACATCCGTCGTTCTTGCTAGAAAATGGGACTTCCACAAGATGGGTATCGATATGTCAAAAGCCTTTGATACCATCAAACGCAAACGTATACTCGAGATTCTTATACACGCAGGATGCAATGAAGACGAACTAAGACTTGTGCGTATACTACTATCAGGAACATCTCTTCGTGTTCGAATAAAAAACGCACTCTCCGATTCATTTGAAACCTCCATAGGATCACCTCAAGGAGATGGTTTATCACCAGTATTATTCACATGTTATCTCTCACACGCTCTAAGAAAAATAAGAAATAACTCCATCAGACCAAATCCTCTCGTTTCTTGCCTTGGTATGCCACTGGAAATGGAATATGCAGACGATATCGACTTTTTAGATGAAGAAAAAGAACCTCTGGAAAAATTACAAAAAATTGCTGCAGAAAAACTTAAAGAAGAAAATCTATTTATGAACGAAAGTAAAACTGAGTTTACACACATATATCTTGCCGAAATATCTGAAACTGATCCAGAAGGAACACCTATCCGAGGCTGCGAAAACTGGCGTAAGTGTAAAACGTTAGGGTCCCTGCTATGTAGTTCAGCAGACATCTCTGCCAGATGCATCCAAGGCAACATAGCATTTAAATTATTATCAAAAATCTGGTCTCGCCGCAATAAAATTCCGCTCAAAACCAGACTCAAACTTTATAACGCGTACTGCCTCTCCATCATGCTATATAATTGCGACAGTTGGGCTACCAACAAAGCTATGATGAATAAAATAGATATATGCCACCGTAAACACTTGCGAACGATAACAGGTCACCTATGGCCCAAAAGCGTAATCAGTAATAAAGAACTGTATAAAATCTACCAAACGGATCCTATATCTACACTAGTAGCAAAGCGAAGATGGTCTATGCTAGGTCATGTCCTACGCATGGACATGAACACCCCCACCCAGAAAGCCCTTGAATTCGCCATATCAGGAGAACAATGTATAAAGCCAGAATAGGACGCCACTCTAGAAATCTTCTCAGCACCATCCGTGAAGACATCAAAAACTCCGGACTTGGGCAACTCCGTACCAGAAAACAGCTCCAGAGCCTAAGGGAAAAAGCAAGAGAAAAGAAGAACTGGAAACGTTTCAACGAAGGTCTTATTGCATCTATGGGATGTCCTGGACTACCAAAGAAGCAGAACACAGAGGATAAGTAAGTACACTCCTAGAAGCTGTGGGGGACGTTCTCTCGAAACCGCTGTTAAACAGGCTGATGGAAGGTACCAGTCCGACTACCATTCCTGAATCGCAGAGTGGCTTTAGACATGGGAGAGGCACCATTGACATGATATTTACTGCACGTCAGCTCCAAGAGAAATGCATTGAGCAGCAGATGCCGCTGTATCAAGCCTTTGTTGATTTAACGAAAGCTTTTGATACTGTGAACCGCCATGAATAATACTTGGGAAAGTAAGGTGTCCACCAGTCTTTGTGAGCATGTCTAAGCAGTTATATGAAGATATGAAAGCTCGTGTCCTTTTCCATGGAGAACGGTCTAAAAAAAAATTCCAATTGATAATGGTGTTAAACAAGGGGACATTCCAGCACCAACAGTCTTTTCCATATTCTTTGCTATACTGCTTTCACATGTATTCCATGAAGGTGGGATTTTTTGAAATTTAGAACTGCTGGAAGTGTTTGTAATTTGAGAAGGTTTAACTTCAATCAGAGAACTTCTATATGTTGAAAACGTTGACTTTCTTACATGTTCTGCTGAAAACATGCCGCTCATTATGGATCCTTTTGCCGCTTCGTACACTGTGTTTGGTCTTAATATTAGTCTGAAGAAGACAAAAGTCATGTACACACCAGCACCTGGTGAACCGCAAATTGTACCAGATATCCGTGTCTATGGCAATTCATAAGGTGTGGTAGAGAATTTTGTGTATAATGTTAACACCCTGTCAAGAGATGGTTCCCTTGATGCAGAAATACACCAGAGGATACAGAAAGCCTCTGTTGCCTTTGAAATGTTTAAAAAACGAGTTTGGAGAGATCGTAGCATCACTTAAAATCCAAGCTGTGCATGTACAAGGCTTGTGTCTTGACAGTGACCACAGCATACACCTAGAAGAAGGTACAAATACTGTATCCAAGATAATCTAAAGAAGCTAGGAAAAGACTTTAAATGCTGGGAAAGGCTAGCCTTGGGAAGAACGACTTGGAGAAGGCACGTGAAGACAGGCTGTACATTGTTTGAGAATATTCGCCTAGAGCATGAACGGTTAAACCGTAGATTGCTCAAAGGCTGAGAAAAGAATCTTGATGAAGGCAAAAAGAGCTTGAAGTGTGACAAATGTGATCGTGTTCTTCTATCAAAAGCGGGCTTTGTCAATCATTTAAAGCCTCATGTCAGATCAATGCCAATTTCTAATCTCTCTCCAAGGCCACTCAATTTGATCTTCAAAGTCACCTCCGAGATCATGCAAGGAAAGACAGAAATTTTGCTGACAACAGCTGAAGTCATAGACGAATTTATCTGTCAAGATGGAGCAATCGCCATACATGTCTATATGTACATGTGTCTATATGTATGTGTCTATATGTATATGTGTCTCTATGTGTATGTGTCTCTATATGTATGTGTCTGTATGTTTATGTGTCTATATGTGAATATGTGTATATGTCTGGATGTGTATGTGTCTATATATATATATATGTATCTATATGTGTATGTGTTTATATATGTATGTGTCTATATGTGTATGTGTCTATATGTGTATGTGTCTATATATGTATGTGTCTATATGTTTATGTGTCTATATGTGAATGTGTCTATATGTATATGTGTATATATGTATATGTATAAATATTGGTATCGATGGGATACAATTTGGACTCATGCCGATGAAGAGCACAACAGAGAAAATTTTTATCTTATGATAAAGACAAGAGAAGAGTCTGCATGGAAATAAGGCGTAATGGGATCTTATGACAGGTTCCACGGGGGGTTGCATCTTGCTGCCTACAGGGGCGAGGAGTGAGGGTAATCAAGGCCTGCAACGTAAAATGCAAGACGGTGTTAAGGTATCCCAGCGGAGATACGGATAACATCAGCTTTAAGGTAGTACTCATCAAGGATGGTCTTGGAGCTCCTTCCTTTTAGCTATGGTCATAGACACAGTTAGCGAGATAGCTAGAAAAAGGGGACCTGCGGAGCTGCTGTTTGCCGACGCTCTGGCAATCACTGCTAGGATGAAAGAGGAGCTACAAGCTGGCATAGTGAATCAGTATACTGAAATAATATAATCAATAATATATAATCAATAATATAACATACATATATAATATAATAATAAATAATATATATATATGTATATAATCAATAATATGATATAATCAAAATAGTGAATCAGTGCAGTGATCAGGCCTTGTTAGCATTAGTCACAGGTAGGAGAAGCAAGGCAAGACAAAATAAACGACGAAAAAATAAAATGAGGTAAGACATGTTGGACGTTGGTGTTCTCGAGATGCAGGCTCTGAATAGACTGGCCTGGACAAGCATGACCATAGCAGCCGACCCACCATGAAGTGTGAACACGGCTAAAAAACGAAGAAGCCTGTCTTTTGTTTTATTGCGAACATTGATGGATTTTTAACTGAAAATTCTTGACTTTATGGACTTAGTGAAAGCTATAGGTATAGAAGGTTTGTCATAGCAACTTTTTCATTTGTTCGTTTTGAGGAATACTTTTTCCATTGTCAGGCTTCTAAAAGGGAGAGGGATCAAGTTGTTTTAAGGGTTGGTCCCATACCTTGCTTGTGTTTGTTGTGTTTCTTTCTATAGTGATGGAGGTTATATTTTTTAAAGAGTGTAAGATATGCTGTAGGGAATGGAATGTTTCTTTCCATTGTTGTGTTGATTTCCTTGCCAATCAATAATCTCTTTATTTTCCGAGTCTAAGATGTGATTTTGTGTCTAGTGATTTCCCGCTATTACTTGACTCTTACAGTTAACTTTTTTAACAGCTCGCTTGTGCCCCTTTTCTCTTTGACCCAAGCAATGTTTTCAATCGCCAATGTAGGGGGCAGAACAGTCCTTACAATATAGTCTGTAAACCATGTTATATCTTTCTTAAAGTGGGATTGAGTCCTTTGAATGTGATAGCGTCTTTCTCAAGGTGCATGTTGTGAAGAGGAAAATATTGTGCTTTTTGAGAGTTTTCTTAGGTACACGCTGGTGTTCTTAACATCTTAGTTTCAGAAAGCTCCTTCCGTTTTATGATTAGGTCCTTTACGTCTGTGTCAGGCTGCCTAGATGTCCTTAGCATTGCAGGACTGCAGGACTGTTTGTTATAAGAGAAAAGATTTTAACTGTTGTGTTGCTTTCCTTTACATGCTTACAATAGTCTATTGAATTATATAATTTGATTGCACGCCAGGGAAAAGCATCAATTGTAAAATTGGTCACATGTTTTCAATGCAAATTGTAAGGTAACTATATCAGGAATTAATATAGTTATGTTTTTGTCAGTTGTATTACCCTTATTTTTGGCGAGGAATAGTTGTGCTAAAAGGACACTAAGTCAGATATTGAAAAGAGAATGGCAATGTAATTTCAGATTTTTAGATGAACACGGGCAGTACATTGTTTGTTTTTCCGAACCTTACCAATTAAATGTATCATTTACTTTCCATACGATTGATTGTATTATATTATGTAAGATATAAAAATTCAACTTTACTTGGATCATTCTGCTACCATTTCACAAGGGTCGTAAAGCCACAATTTTGGCATGACATGCATTGGATACGAGAACCTTAAAAAGGTATCTTTCTTCTTTACTAAGGTCCTATGGATTTAAAATGATAGTTCTTGTTCTTCCAAAAAGAATAGTGAATACAGTATTACGAGCTGAGACCTTATGGCGTGATACATCAGTAAGGTCCTGGTCAATGTGAATTGTTTTTTTGTACATGGTAAAAGAAGCGGTGGACTTTACTTGTCTCTTTATTAGAGTATTAAGAAAAGGTATTTATCTTCATTCTTCTTTCTCCATGGATGAATACGATGTTATAGTTAAGACTGTTGATGTGCTTAATGAAGTCTTAAAGGTGCACTTCTCTAATTATTGCAAAGACATTATATGTTGATGGTGCTGAGGCTTCAATTCCTTGCGTGAGTATATCAGTAATTACAGAGTAAGCTTACGACTCACAATATGCTAAATCTTTAATATCTGTAGCTGATAACTGCTACTTTTTATTCATTGGCAGTAGTGGCCAAATGATTAAATCGGCAAATTGTTTCGAACCCTGGCCATATCCCTGGAAGAACTGCAGCAAATTCGTTTCTCCGCTATAAGTGTCATACTACTAAGTTGGCTTATGTCTTCACAGATAGAATTGGAAGGAAAAAAATCCATAAATTAAAAAGAATCAAAAATACAAAGAGAAAAAATCAAATAAGAAAAGTATTCCTCTGCAGTAATCCTTTAAGAAAACTAGCTTCAAAGCCTTCATTGGGGTGAAAAATGTTATCGATTATATTTTTCTTCTTTCAAAGAGATTTTGTATTTATCTTTTCTAATGGCATTCCGTAGACTGTTAGGACGTTACTAAGTTTTAGATTTCGCACAAGAAAGAAAAGAATTAGAAACACAGTAAAGTAAATTACAGTCCATAACAATTTAAAGAAGAGAAACAATATTAAAAAAAATAAGGCAAGAATATTACAAAACAAAAAGAGCACAGATACGAGGGAGCTAAACGAGGGAACTTTGATTTAAAATTAATTATTATAGTGTTACTATATTTTAGGGGTTTTGAATTTTCCCATGACAGAATCTAGAGATATCGCACATCCAAATAATTATTTTTCATCTTTCTGTTTTAGAGCTTAACACCTGCAACAGTGGTTGGGTTGATTTCGTTTAACTCCGTTAAGACTGCAGTAAACTAAGAAGTCAGTGTTATGTTCTGCGGCTCTGAGATTTTCCTCAGGAAGTTTGAAAAATCGATGGCTTTACCATGTATAATTAACAATGACACCCTAATTTTACAAGCATCATGGAATGTACACAGTCCTCAGTACAATAAAAATTTAAAGCCACCAAACATAATATTTCTTGTAAAAGTATTTCTTGCTGTTTCAAAACAACTAAGATACAAAGAAACAATTGGAGAATAGGGAACTTTGAAATGAAAACAAATTACGCAGAACCTATGTTCAATATTAAATGTTATCGAGGTTTCAAAATGTGGCTTTAATTCAATAACAATGAGTAGCTTTGCTGCCAGAGTCAGTCTACAAAATTTTTTATGAGCATCTAATTTCTTTGGTATGAAACTGAAGTTTCTCGTTTTGACATTACACACTAATCAATATAACGTATAGTTAAGATTTCTATGGTCTAGTTACTTTCTTTTGCAGGTAAAGCAATTTTTTTTGAGTTCTTCGGTTTCATATACAGTTTCTTCCTTTCAACATACAATTACTAGATTAAAAACCAAAAGTACAAATTATTGATTGTTTAGGTTTGAAGCCGAAGGTACTCATTTTGTACTGTATATTTTGTTCATAAAAACGTTTTGAAAATTGAAAATCAAGTTAGAGACCAACGTCAAAAGTGACGTTAATTATATCAGTTTAATAAAATATGTCACAAACTAATCAGTTCAATTGATTAATGAAGAGTTTCTAATGTCTTCTGTTTTTTGGAATCTTTTGTCTTCCAGACATATCACATTTCTTTGATTACAACCCGTTATGCTGACCAATGTAACTAATTTAATTAAAAATCTGAATGATGTACCTTACCACATTCGTTTTTTCTACATTATTTTCTAAAAGCAAGTTTGGACAAAGTCGTCTGAAAAATATGGCCATGTCTTTTGATAATACTCCACTAATTTCCTTTTTCCAAACACAGAAAAGGTAAATTTGACTTACCTTTTCTTTCCTTTCTGACAAATATTCAAGCGAGTTCTCCACTAGTAGAACTTCAGAATTGTTGAACTGCAAAATAAGTTACCTGGTGGTATAGCTACCTTTAAGTACTATGAAGGGAAGTGGATTTCATATCTGCAGAAACTGTTGCTTATAGTATTAGTTGCAGTTTGAATAACTAACGCGTTTCCTTGAATATAAAAAAACCATCTTATATATATATTATATATATATTATACATATAGCACAAGCATTTGCGATCTTTGCTCAGAGGAAGATAGATAGTTAGTATCTCTTCCAACGACATCATATTTCAAGTAACACTCTTTTGAAACAACTTTTTCTATATCGACATGGCCTATGTTTTACAAAAGGACACCACTAAATANAAAAAGAATCAAAAATACAAAGAGAAAAAATCAAATAAGAAAAGTATTCCTCTGCAGTAATCCTTTAAGAAAACTAGCTTCAAAGCCTTCATTTGGGTGAAAAATGTTATCGATTATATTTTTCTTCTTTCAAAGAGATTTTGTATTTATCTTTTCTAATGGCATTCCGTAGACTGTTAGGACGTTACTAAGTTTTAGATTTCGCACAAGAAAGAAAAGAATTAGAAACACAGTAAAGTAAATTACAGTCCATAACAATTTAAAGAAGAGAAACAATATTAAAAAAAATAAGGCAAGAATATTACAAAACAAAAAGAGCACAGATACGAGGGAGCTAAACGAGGGAACTTTGATTTAAAATTAATTATTATAGTGTTACTATATTTTAGGGGTTTTGAATTTTCCCATGACAGAATCTAGAGATATCGCACATCCAAATAATTATTTTTCATCTTTCTGTTTTAGAGCTTAACACCTGCAACAGTGGTTGGGTTGATTTCGTTTAACTCCGTTAAGACTGCAGTAAACTAAGAAGTCAGTGTTATGTTCTGCGGCTCTGAGATTTTCCTCAGGAAGTTTGAAAAATCGATGGCTTTACCATGTATAATTAACAATGACACCCTAATTTTACAAGCATCATGGAATGTACACAGTTCTCAGTACAATAAAAATTTAAAGCCACCAAACATAATATTTCTTGTAAAAGTATTTCTTGCTGTTTCAAAACAACTAAGATACAAAGAAACAATTGGAGAATAGGGAACTTTGAAATGAAAACAAATTACGCAGAACCTATGTTCAATATTAAATGTTATCGAGGTTTCAAAATGTGGCTTTAATTCAATAACAATGAGTAGCTTTGCTGCCAGAGTCAGTCTACAAAATTTTTTATGAGCATCTAATTTCTTTGGTATGAAACTGAAGTTTCTCGTTTTGACATTACACACTAATCAATATAACGTATAGTTAAGATTTCTATGGTCTAGTTACTTTCTTTTGCAGGTAAAGCAATTTTTTTTGAGTTCTTCGGTTTCATATACAGTTTCTTCCTTTCAACATACAATTACTAGATTAAAAACCAAAAGTACAAATTATTGATTGTTTAGGTTTGAAGCCGAAGGTACTCATTTTGTACTGTATATTTTGTTCATAAAAACGTTTTGAAAATTGAAAATCAAGTTAGAGACCAACGTCAAAAGTGACGTTAATTATATCAGTTTAATAAAATATGTCACAAACTAATCAGTTCAATTGATTAATGAAGAGTTTCTAATGTCTTCTGTTTTTTGGAATCTTTTGTCTTCCAGACATATCACATTTCTTTGATTACAACCCGTTATGCTGACCAATGTAACTAATTTAATTAAAAATCTGAATGATGTACCTTACCACATTCGTTTTTTCTACATTATTTTCTAAAAGCAAGTTTGGACAAAGTCGTCTGAAAAATATGGCCATGTCTTTTGATAATACTCCACTAATTTCCTTTTTCCAAACACAGAAAAGGTAAATTTGACTTACCTTTTCTTTCCTTTCTGACAAATATTCAAGCGAGTTCTCCACTAGTAGAACTTCAGAATTGTTGAACTGCAAAATAAGTTACCTGGTGGTATAGCTACCTTTAAGTACTATGAAGGGAAGTGGATTTCATATCTGCAGAAACTGTTGCTTATAGTATTAGTTGCAGTTTGAATAACTAACGCGTTTCCTTGAATATAAAAAAACCATCTTATATATATATTATATATATATTATACATATAGCACAAGCATTTGCGATCTTTGCTCAGAGGAAGATAGATAGTTAGTATCTCTTCCAACGACATCATATTTCAAGTAACACTCTTTTGAAACAACTTTTTCTATATCGACATGGCCTATGTTTTACAAAAGGACACCACTAAATACATATAATACATTGAACCATCAAGTGCAAAGATAGTAGAAAAGACGTTAGGAGACGGACCAACAGAACAAATGAGGTAGCAGATAAGGAGGAGCAAGAAAGTAGGAGATAGAAACCAACATGTAGTGGACAGAACCAATTAAACACCTATATATGCATATATAAATGTTATTTTCAGTTTTTCATTTTAATTCACAGTTATCATTAATAACACTGGTCAACAAAATTTAACTTTTTTTCTTCATCAGATACACAAATATATCTAGTTGAACTCATTTTTTATGCTGATTACAAAAATGTGCTCCATTTTTATTTGCCACGTACCAGTTTTTCAGTACAGGTACACACACATAAATATACATATATATGTATATATACATATATAAAGCTTTCGATTCGGTTATCCGTATTAAAGTGCTCAATACATAAATACAGAGCGTAATATAAGATATGATAAGTTGGAAAGAATCAAAAAACTACACAGTCCATTTTGACAAGCCTGTTTCGTGATTTTATTCACTCTTCACATTTCCTGAAGAGTGAATAAAATCACGAAACAGGCTTGTCAAAATGGACTGTGTAGTTTTTTGATTCTTTCCAACTTATCATATCTTATATACATATATATGTATATATACATATATGCATATACATATATATATATAAATGATTATATTCAGTTACAGTTTAATTAAACCTAGGAACATAGAACATCTCTAATGTTATAAGCTTAGATCAAATGAAAATGGATTTATTTTTGGTTTGTAAAAGAACATTATGTTTCTAAAAGGAAAAAAATTTACAGAAGGACCGCAGTCATCAAGAAGTACTTACAGCACACACAATGAGTTAGAAAAGCTCCAACTTGGACTTCCGACGATATTCCTGACCTAGTTGATCACGGTATAGTGTCCAGCAGTAATCTGCTAGCATACTGTCATTCCAGAAACCCTGGTATGGTTCCTCCATAGCACTTTTATCCTGGTAAAATCGCTCGCCATATTTATCTGATATTGATCCAAGGTTCGCCGG
>RDPX01000147.1:515675-544195 GCA_003991215.1 Morbakka virulenta
CCCGTAACCACTTATCTTTACTGTGCAAAAGTAGCAATCGGAACTGTGATCCTTCGGCTTTCTCCAAATCATTGGAATTGCAAATGGCATGTTTACTTTTTTTCCTTTGCTCCATTGCCTAAGCTTTTCATAACAAGTCCTGCAAATCTTGTGTGGAGCCCATGACTTGTCTTGGTCGCCTAATCTTAGTTCAAAGTAAGCAAAATATGCTTGTTTAACGAAGCTGTTGATATCTAATCGACGCTGAAGGAATGTGTAGCTTCCACACACATAACAGAACGAGTCTGGATCGTTTAGGTACTTGCATCTGTGAGCAGCAGCCATGTGTAGACTGAAAAAGAAAAACTTCCTAAGTCAGGCTACTACTCATAGGCCTGCTCTTGTATACTTTTAAATTTCTTTATAAGTATATTTTGCTGTTCATAAAATTTTGTACGGAAAAATCATACACGTAACCATTTTTATTGCTCAGTATTGTATAGCTTCTAAGCTATACAATACTGAACTTACTAATCATCTACTAAAGTAGATGATTAGTAATAGAATTCGCTACCATTATACAAGGAATCATACAAAAGTTAAGGTAAGCGTATTCTTACCATGAGAAACTGGTAGCTGAATATCCAAGGTTTGGGTTGTGTATGGTGCTCTAATAGATAAATTGATTCAGACCATAAAGATTATTGTCATTAAATGGTTTCTATAACATCATAATATTAGTGAGCTATTCAAGAAATGGCCTTTGTTTCCTTATCTTATTGTTGCAATTTTTGCATATTGTTTGCACAGGTGCTTGGCTTCTGATATCGCTTCCAGCTGGTCCAGACACACTATACATCACTTTGTTTGTTCAAGAACGCTGGGTCCCTGCTATCCTTTGAATGTTTTGTTTTTATTATATTCGAATGCAGTCACAAAATAACTGATGAGTAAATGTGAAAAACATGAAAATCTGGTATTTTGGCCAATATTCATAGAAAAAGATCTGGACGTATAGGAAGAAAATGATGGTCATTTTCGAACTCAGCACAACAGATTTAGTAGGAATCGATCAAGAAACTTCATTACTTTTGAAAAAAATTGAAAATTGTTCCCCAGTGTAATAGATGCTGAGGGCAAAGCCGCTTGCAGTTTGTGGCATTGTAAATACTTATGCCTGTTTAAAATGTCCCCTCTTCCTGCAGATTCAAAGTACAGATCACAGAAGATTGGCAGCGTGACATTTCCGCAGTTGTTCCTACCATATTTAGCGGACACACCAAAATAATACAACGAAGATGACATTGTTCAAAGAAGAAGATCGACGCAGTGCCAAGTGTAATGTGTGAAGAATTGGATTTTCTTCATGAAATAGAAATCGTAAAGAAAGTGTTAGAAAATTAAAAATAAGCAAGTCTGAAATGTTAAGTCCAACCCTCTTCTCAGAGTAAGGAAAACAGAAAACTGAGAAGCTCTTTATTTTGAAATCTGGCATGTCCTTGCCCTTTTCCAAGACCTCAGTGTAACAACGCATCAAATGATTAATCGATTGAGGGAAGAATCAAAGATGACCTTCTGGAGTCCCGACGCCCATGATGATCCCAAAATTCTCGCGGTAGTTCAAACCACTGAGTAAAAGTTGAATACCTTTTTGTTCTAAAGTTTTTCTGGCAGAACGGTTGCCATTTCTGAGGAAAGGGTGTTGATCGTCGCTCCCTTCTTGTTGGGTTTTTCCAAAATTCACCTCGTTTCCGTAGTTTGACCTGTATTGTGTTCCTGGTGTAATTAAGTTACAGGTGTTACCTCCTGCTCGACCCACTTAAATGTCATTTCCTCATTTATTCGACGGGGGTAACTAGCCAACAAAATGAAAATAGGTGTGTGTGGATGGGGGATGCTTCATTGACGTCACATTTCAGATAAAGAACAAGGAAGGGGAGAGGAAGCTTGTTTGTAAATTTATTCATTGTTCTTTTTCTTCATGGTACTTGTATCTGTACGAATAAGAAAAATATCCTTCATTTGAGGTAACTTTTACAATTTCTTAATTAATATATTGCCATATTTTTTGTTTTTGCTGTTTATCAAATACGAGGAAACCAAGTCAAAGAAGGAACAACAATCGGTGCTGTGATGTTAGAAATATTAACATACCCAATCGGACTTGTAAGGCACCAGTGTCTTAGAGACTTTAAGTTGACAAGACCTGTATCTCCTCATTAATAATTAAATTTTATTTGAGTCAAGTACTGGTAATAACTTGTGGTATTCATAATTTACCCTGCAAATTCCATTGCACACACCATTATTAACTTTTCATAGTTACTTACAGTACTTAGTATTGTATGTCAGGTTACTTTTGCCAGATGTTTTGCCAGACGGTTTAAGATGGGAAGTTCTTAACGTTGTCTAAGTCTTTGGATTTGCAGACTGTTTTTGACCTGGGTTGAAGCTCGCTTTTGTTTTTGTGGGGAAAAACACAAACAGACAAACGTTTAGTTTCTTTTCGAGTCAACCAGGCTGCGAGTTTGGTCATTGCCGGAAAGAAAAGTGTGATCGCATTTTCTTGTATTTTCTTCGAGTTGTTGAGGTTTTGTTGTATCTCTTGTTAAAAGTTACAAACATGATTTATAATAACGGGCGCACAACCAGCTTCGTTTGCCTATTACTATCGCCTATCGATGCCATAGATTGTATTTGTGTCTTTGATATGACGTTGAACGACAACATCCAACCAATGGCCCGCGACAACTTACTCAACAGCTTTGGCATGTTAATGATTTTTTTGTGAAAAGAATTAATGATCGAATAAGGACGGATGCCGGTTTTGTTTGACACGGAACTTGAGATTTTATTTGTTTGCCACAAACACAAGCCAAAATTTGATCAAAACATCCTTGCTTTTATTTTCTTTACGTTACAGTACAAGCACGCATGAGGCACTTTGGAGAACGGGATTTCGTTTGGGAATCGTTCAACATTGTGGAACAGCAGACCTATCTTTAGGGTGGAGATCTGTAGAGCAAGCAGCACCGAAGGTCTTACCACCCAAGTGGGTCTGACCAAGCATCGTGTGCAGGTGTGTCAGGGTGGGATTGCAAGAGGACTCTGAGAAATGAATGGGAACAAAACGAGTGGGATTATAAAACGGTCAATTGTACATAACTGCCCTCCAACCGTAGAAATTTGAAGATACTCAGTATAGCTTGAGCTTCAACAGTTACCATGTAACTAGCTGCATTGAAATGTATCTGGCCTTGCCAAGGATAAAAACTGAAAAATCTTACCAAGGTAGTGTCGGCTAAATCTTTAAGAAATGTTCTTCAAAGACAATTAATTGAAACTCTTGTGTCACTTGTGCAAAGAACCAATTCAGGGAAATCCATAAAGTAGTACCAGATTTTAGCCACCTGAGATGACATTGACAGTATTTGCATATGTCATTTCCATTAATTTTAAACTTTACCATTATCATAATTCACATGTATTTTTGGTAACCAAGCACTATCTCTCTCAGTATGTAAATGCTTTTCATCCTATCTTCTGAGACATATATGGAGGAACATAGTAATACTGGAAGCCATTAAGGTTCCCACATAAGTAATTTATGGCCCTGCCTTGGCCACATCTTAATGTTGGGATAATGGATTGATTTTCTTACAGCCCACTTCGTGGTAAATGGGCAAATAAATTAACAAAATGACAACAACAAAATCAATTTAACAATAACACGTGTTGTTTGCTGCTTGGATCTAATAATAGAAAAAGTACATTTTCTTGTATGTATCCATCCATCTATCTATCTATCTTTCTATCTATTGACACTCAAGCAAATTGATGTTTGGGAAAGACTTTAAAACATAACGACACTAGTAGAGATATTAGCAATACATTGTTATTGACAGAGTTAAAGAGAAAGGCTGAAAGGAAAGGATTGTGAGCAAACAGTATGCTGATGCAAAGGAAAGTACAAAACCTAGTGAAATCAAAGTAGTTTCTGGCAAGGAATAAAAACAACAAAAAGAACTAATTGTCTCTTAATCTGAACCTGTGACATTGTTTGTGAAAGGAAAGGAAGAAAGGGAAGTAGTAATTGGAAACAATATGTGAAAAATGCAGAGGTTCATCATTTATGGAACACTTGCTATCAGAGGCTAGTGAAACTTCTGCTGAAGCTTAGATACCAGAAGAAGAGAAAAGTAGAGAAGAGGCCAAGTAGAAAAAGAAAGATTAAAAATGTTGTTGTATTACCATTGTTTTGATATGCATTGCATGATGCTTCAATATGAAATGTTTTGTATGTAATATTAATTACCAGTGCAGTGATTTTTTTGGCCTTTATTTCCAAATTTGTAAAGATAAATGAAATTTTATGGTTGAAAATTATGTATGGTTGTTGTTGAATTACACTTAAAAATTCAAGAGTGCAAGGGGCAAAAACTAACTTATTCCAGGATGGTTTGCCCAGACAACAATAAAAGTAGGGGAATTGATATGATTTGACTAATAGACAGGAAGAGGTGTTCATTTAAGTGCAGAAAAATTGACAAAACAGGACTGGATGGGGAGGTGAGTTCCAGAATGTTTAATAACAAAAATAATTAGCTGATTAAGGGCATATGCAGAGGTACAAATATTACAGCAATGTAGCTGTTGTTCATCTGAAGACAAGTAGAACTGTTGTATTCTGAATTGATTTCTATGTAAAGTGTAATTTCATACATAGCTTGAAAAATAGCTGCCTTATTTTTATGTTGTGTATAAACCATAATTAATTAGTTCTTAATGTGTCTTTTGCCATAAGTACAGGTAGATGGTGTTTTTCTTTTTGTGGAATTGACTGAAGAAGAGGACATTTGAGATTTAAGATTAAAAATTCTGTGCCTTTTTCTGCTGGATTACTTTCTTAAGAAAAATTAAAACTTTGCTCTTCTCATTATCAACACTATAAATATACAACCCTCCTAATTTTGTCACACTGGTGTTAGATATCAGCAGGAGTAGTTGTCCTGCTGCTCGCTCACACCCCAACTCTTCCCTCACTTGCATAAACCCAAAAAAGTTTTGTTATGTAAAAAAAACTATTTTGAATTATTATGGTAGTTGGAATACATGCCAGAAGATTTGGTAGGAAGATGTTGAAAGACTACTGGTGAAATTGTTTTGGCACAGATATGTATTAAAATTGTTACGCATAATACTACTAGGTATTTGTTTCTCATGTTATGACTAACACTGTTATGGCTGGTCAAATTTTTACTTTGCCACCAAACATATGAAGAATCATATTGGAAGGTTTTGTAAAATCGGTTTGTCACTTTTTATCAGTAGCTGAGGTCAGGTTTTCTAATAAGCTACAGTTGAAGGATTTTTAATCAGCCATCTGACTTTGTTTATTAGCCACCAGTATTATTACACAGCTATACTTGTGAGAGCAAAAAATATATTTAGCAGACTGTTGTTGTAATTTTTTTAGCTGTGTTGTAACTTTGGTCAACATTGTTCAGATTTTGACTTTAGAAACTCTTAGTGAATAAACAACAGGTAACAGTATTTTTTTTGACTCTGCAGGCTGGTCTTAGTCATGAAAAGCCTTCTGTTTGTTGCAGTCATTGCATCTGTTGTAGGATTAGCAATACAACAAGGTGGGCATCTCCAACCTTTTATTTTGTTTCTTACATGTAAATTAATGAAATTTGGAGTAGACATTCTTGTTGTAATTGGTTTTAACTCTGCTCTGTTGTTGGCTAACTCTTTCTTCATTGACAGGCCTCAAAAGGTCTTTAAGGTTTTTAGAGATGGTAACCCCCTTCCCATCTAAGCTTGGGTCTACCTTGGGGGTAGTTGCAATTTTTTATGTGTGTGAGGAACTTTCTATAACAAGATCCAAAAATCCATTCACTGAAAGTGGCCATAGCAGTAAAGGCATCGGCATTGTAGGGCTTTGATAAAGCTGAATAAATCTAGCTTCTGATGTAGATCAGATGTTAGAGTTCTAGAATCTATCCTAGTATTGCAGATCTCTTACACCATGACATCTGGTGAATCTTGTTATTTTTGGTACTGTTAGAGCCAAAGTTTCACTACTCTATACAAGCACACTTCTGACACAGGCTTTAAACATTTTTGCCCATTCTTGAGGTTGATCCATTTATTGATTGGGAATGGCAATAATCCATGGAGTCACTCCACTTCTTTATAGTACTAATAATGATGACATTTATGGTACCTCCAGTCTACCCATGGATGGTCCCAAGTTAACAGAATGTCTGCACAACTTTGGGCTCTTTACCAGAGAATAGAGTTTGAACCAACTCCCTCTTAAATTCCACATGAATATTTGACATGGTTAATTACTGGCTTTGCAATGTTGGTACAACTGCACATGATCATTGATATATTCACTAAGTCCTTTGGTCTCCAGTCCTTTTTTTCAGGTGCCTAGGCTTGTCATGAGCTCTTGTTTAGATTCAGCTATGATGACAGATGCATAAAGAAACTCTGTTGGACAGCCAATTCTAAATTCCCTTAAGAGAGCCTCCATTACAATGAAGGATTAACTGAAAGCATTTTTAACTTAGACTTCAGACTTTGCATTGGTATAAATTGGTTGGAAATCTTTATTGTTCATTCTTCCACTCCAAGTTTATGCATTGCTCACCAGATAACCGAGTAGCAGATGTAATCAATAGCTTTCTTAAGATCCACATAAGTAATGTTTACATTTCCCCCTCTATTAGGTACCTTGATGTTTCTACCTGGCATATTACCAATCTTCATGCTGCTCCTAATAGTATCGTCAAGGATCTTCCTAATAATTTTCATTATCTTGTCCAGGAATTTCAGGTGGTTTTTGTCTCCCCATAAAGGTGCATCACCTTTAAAGAAATCAGTAATTTGAGATAAATCCCACCCAGAATGAATTATGCATTCATCAGTAACGTCGTTTACAAGTGTTTTTATAATGGGGGTGATGCCACTACCTGCAGCACTAAACATTTCAATTAATACTTTGGATGGACCAGCTGCTTTACCAGGTTTCATTTTTTAAATAGCTTTCACTACCATTTTATAGCCTCAAACAGGTTTAGTGGACCCAGTCAAACTCCACATCAAGGGGTTTGCTGTAGTGAGCTTTACAAGGCCAAAACTTACCCTGTGCACTTTGGGCCAACTTGCAATCATCATTATGGATACACTTTTCACCATTGTTTCCCATGTTTGTATCTCTCATTTGCAGGGTTGTCTTAAAGATTTCGTTTTTAATGTTGGTATTGCTTACATGATAGATTTTAATGCTTCAGCATATATTTGGCACAGTGTACCACTTGGCTAGCTTTTTAGCAGTTGGCACATAAGGAGGCTTGTCACCATCTTTTTGCTGTCCAATCCAAAGCTTGGATTTCTCTTTGATTTTACTTGAAATCTCATTGTTCCAGCACCAGGTCTTTTTGTGTCTAATCCCCCCAATGCAAGTTTGAACACATACATTTTTGTAGGTGTCCAGGAAGCAGCCCTTAACCATCTTCCAGACATCCTCAGTGGTTAGTTCAATGCTAAAGCTATTGCATGTGGCCTTACAGCCTGTTTAAACCATCACCAACCTCAGGTACTTTGAAATGCAAAATGGATCTCTGAGTTTGTGCAGAGCAAGGTTTAGTGAAAGACGTCTTAATCACCTTGTAAGCCCAAGCAACTTGTGTTGTATGACACACTCTTCTGTACCCAGCTACTTGACATTCTGGTTGTATTTTTCAAATTAGATCTTATAATGAGAATATAGTCAATGTGTGAACTGTTACCTCGGGGTGAAAATGCTACTCGTCTACTTTTTCTAATCAAACAAAAGATATTGGCAATTGCTAGCTTTCTGGTTGTACAAAAGCCCATTATACAAAGTCCTTCATTCCCTCTACTCCTGAAACCTAATCCTTCATGTACACCATCAAAACCTGCCAATACTTTACTTACATGTCCATTTCAGGTAATGACTTAGGACCCTTGACCTTGGATGGTTGTCACTAAACTGAATGGATGTAATGACAACCAAATAGATTTAGTGACGATCAATAGGAATCTTTTTCTGAAGATAACCTGACACTGTATGGTGCATTCCACAGATGACATTTATGATCAAATTCCCAAAGAGGATTTACAACTGCATCAGATGATTATCTACTTTCATGATGGGAATTACCTTGTCCATAGGGTCTTCTCCTATTAAGACCCCTGAACCTGTAGAGCCATTATCACCACTGCAGAAGAACTTTTAAGAGTGTATTTTTCTGATGACCTATGTGGGCAAAACTGCATCTCCATCTAGTCTCCTGGTTAAAGCAGTTGTTGATTCCATTTTGAGATTACATTTCAACTATCTCACCACTTTTCTCCCCCCCTCCCCAAACATTCAAGTTTCAGAATCTCAGCTAATGTTCATCACCGTTGGTACCTGTGGGTCTAACACCCTGGTTTGGTACTTCAAAAATTTCAGTCATTGGTCTTGAAAATGAATTATAATAGACTGATGGCTGGATTTTTTAAAGAATTTTTTAAGTATTTGTTATTTTATGTAATTTTTATTGTTTGTTTGTCAAATGTTACCCCATGAACATAATAGATATTGTACTTAGGTGTGCATTGTAGGTATTTCAGGAATATTCAGTGAAGTCCCTGGGTTAATAACAGTGATCATAAAATTTAATCATGGGTGTTCAAAACAGAAATAGAGAGATGAATGTAATTTGCTTATGGAGACATTAAGCTGGCATGAATCCTCATTTTTTGGACTGAACAATTATAAACACTGCAGTAAGAAGGCAGTAAAAAGTTTGTTAAATTCATTTGTATTGGTGACCATAGTTAAAATTCATCTGGATTTGCGTCAGCAGCTGCATGCCTCTCTTGTTTCCTTCGCCCCATGGGTGCCCACGTGAGGGCAATAGCACAATCATCTGATGGTTACGTTATCAGCGTATAGCCAATCCAGCTCCACCTACGCCTTCTAATCTCCATACTGATCTTTTCCGTTGATGCCATCTGTAGCATGGTCTTGTCAGAGGTGTCTTGCTGCCATTTGATTTTGAATATTGTTCTCAAGCATTTGGTTTTAAAGGTATCCAGCTTTTCTTCTTCCCTCCTGGTCGACATCCAGGTTTCACATCCATAGAGCAGCACAGACAAGGTGAGACTCTTAACAAAGTCTGTGACATCATCTTGCAACTGATGTCACGGACTTTCGAAATGATGGAAAGTCTCTTCATCTGTGCACTGGCAATGCAACTCGTTTTCTGATATCTGCTGCCGCACCTCCATCCTTGTTTACTGTTACATCCAGGAAACTCTACTTCTTCCGTATCACTCTCTCTTACCCTCAGCTTGCTCTCACTTTTGCTGTTTGTTTTCATGGCTTAGCATTTCCCTTCGTTCAGCGTGAGTCCAATTTTTGCAGCATTGCCGACCAGTTTGGTGGTTTTGTGCTGTAAATGTTGCATTGTTGATGATAATAGAAGGGCGATGTCATCTGCGAAGTCGAGGTTTTCCAGCATTGTGAATTTCCAGCGGAGTCCAGTTCTTTCGCTATCAAGGGTTCTTTGCTTCACCCAGTAGATTACCAAGAGGTTCAGCAGAAATCCCGACATGCAACATCCCTGTTTCACTCCCGTCATTACTGTGAACCAATCCGACGTTTCATTTTCATCTATGACAGACCACTGGAAGTCTGTACAAAACCTTGACCATCTCTATCAGCTTTTTGGGAATTCCTTCTGTCTCATTATACTCCAAAGGCTGTCTCGGTGTATGGAGGCGCATTCCTTTTCAAAGTCTACAAAATGGATGAAAAGGGTGGCATTCCATTCATTCACCAGTTCCAGTATGTACCTAAGGATGAAGGTCGGGTCGACTGACCCCTGTCATTTCTGGAGCCTGCTTGCCCCTTCTTGAGGCTTGCGTCAACCTCCGCTTGTATCCTGCTGATGAAAATCTTGCTGAGCACCTTGCTGGCCAGCGGCAACATACCAACCCCTTGGCAGTTTCCGCATTCCCGTAAGTTCCCTTTCTTGGGGATCTTGCTTACCAGACCCTTGTTCCATCTTTTAGAGACTAGTGTTTTCCCAAATAAGATCCAGAATTTGTTTTATTGCGATGCTTATCTTCTCAACGCCACCCGTAAGCATTTTTGCAGTGATTTGGTCAGCTCCAGGAAACATTTGTACATTTTTCAGTGCTTTCACTGCAGTTATGATTTCTGCAATTGCAGTTGGCTCTACTGATATATTGAGCTCATCTATTTGTTGGTCTTCATCTTCTGGTAGTTCCGCCGGTGTCTTCCTGTTAAGAACTTCTTGAAAGTGCTCTTTCCACCTTGCCAGTCCATCTTCCTTACTCTTCAGTAGGTCTCCATTCATGTTCTTGACTGCCGCTGCCTCCCATAATCTGCCGCATTCTGAGCACTTCGGGTTTCTTGTCCATTCACCTTCTCTTGTCTTCTCTCACACGTCTCTTCATTTGTCGGTCTTTCTCTTCGTATTTTTCCTGTTGTCCGTCTTTTACCCTGTCAGAGCAGGTGCTATTAATTCTGCTCGCAATAACTTTCCTCTCGTCTACCAGTCCCCACATTTGTTCATTTATCCATGGCTGGCTCCTTCCTTTCTTGAAACTAATCACCTCTTCTGCTGGTGTGATATACGCATCCTTCTGATGTTCCCATACTTCTTCTACGTCGCGGCTCTCACTGCTTGTGCTTTCTTCCAGCTTTTTCTTCACTGTCGCGCAGAGTGTCCTTCTCGTCTCTTCATCTTGTAGAGGTTCCACATCCAGTCTAGGCTTAATCTTCTTCTTATTCTTGTGTAAATCAAGGCGTAGCTTGATGCTGGTCCTCATCAAGTAGTGATCGCTGTTGATATCCTTTCTGTACGCTGCAATCTTGTACTGATGATCTCCACTGACCACTTATCATAAAGTGATAGGTCTGATTCTTTTTGCACCCGTCTGGCGACACCCAAGTTATTTTGTGCATGTCTTTGTGAGGAAGTAGGGCTCCTGCTATCACCAATCCATTAATTTGGCAAAACTCTCACAGCCTTTCCCCGTTATCATTATGTAATCCAAGGCCCTGTACACCCATTGTTTTTTCGTAGTTACTGTTGTCGCTTCGAACCTTAGCATTCATAGCTTTTTCTGAACCTCCCTTTTCATTATAAGGTGCGTAAACTCGAATAGCATTCAATCTCCTATACTTTGAGTAGAATCTCGCTGTTATGATCCCCTTGCTGATTGGTGTCCACTCCATCAAGGACTTAATCGCTTGCTGGATGATCATAATGGCAAGAACTCCCACATGTAGTTCTTCGTCGCCTCAGTAGATCATGGTCTGCCCGGTGGTCAACTTCGTCTTTTATGCTTTTGTCCATCTGCACTCGCTGATTCCAACAATGTCCAATATGAAATTTTCTGTTTCCCTCGCGATTTGTGCTGCTGCTCCACTCCNACCCCCATAACAATTATAATGTCGTTTTCATTGCATCCATCCAGTGTTTCTTGGAGCTCTTGATAGAATTTAGCTTTTTCTGAACCTCCCTTTTCATTATAAGGTGCGTAAACTCGAATAGCATTCAATCTCCTATACTTTGAGTAGAATCTCGCTGTTATGATCCCCTTGCTGATTGGTGTCCACTCCATCAAGGACTTAATCGCTTGCTGGATGATCATAATGGCAAGAACTCCCACATGTAGTTCTTCGTCGCCTCAGTAGATCATGGTCTGCCCGGTGGTCAACTTCGTCTTTTATGCTTTTGTCCATCTGCACTCGCTGATTCCAACAATGTCCAATATGAAATTTTCTGTTTCCCTCGCGATTTGTGCTGCTGCTCCACTCCAATACATTGATCTTACATTCCAATGTCCTATGTTAACGGTTTGTTGGAATTAGCAAAAGATCCCATCGGACGCAGAGTTTCCCGACGGCTTTTGTCCAACGACAAAATGCTGGTATCAGCTTCCACCGCTACACCCTGATTTTCGTGGGTAATAATGTTCATGGTTTCTGTAACACTTTGTTTTACATAAATGGCTTGTTAATACCAGCGAAACCCCCAGCCTGGAGGGCCGTGAATCAAATTTAGTCTGGCTTCCCCCCCTCGCCCTCCCTGGCCTGAGTGGCCCTACCAGTAGCACAAGGCTCCAGCCAGCATAGCTCATGGCATCAATGAAGCCCGCAAACCTCCCAATCGCGATAAGATGGTGATCCTTTGGGAGGAAAATTCATCCTAAAATACCATATTTGGGTTCCATGAAGATAGGTGCCAGAAGGAAGATTATATTGTAGAGCAGGAAAATAAATGAGACATGGGTATGTCCAAGGGACATGCGATATAGGCTGTGTAATTTTGATTTAAACTTTTGTACTTTTGAAAAGTGATTTACTTTTTTAGGCAATCAAAATCCTTGCATGCCATTCAGAAGATGTACAGAGTGTATTACTGGGGCTGCAAACTGTGCTTGGTGCAGAGATGAGGTAAGGAATTAGTATCACATGTGATGATTGCCTGCTTGGACAGAAAATGAAAAGTAGAAAGAAATATTGCACATTTTCATTTTCTGCCCACTGGTATTATGAAATAGATAGTTGATTAGAACTGTATGGTGCAAGTGCCCTTATTAAACAAGGACATGTTTAGACAGTACTACATCACGTTGTTGTAGTCTTATGAGCGTCAATGTCTTCACTGTTATCAAACATGAATGTACTGTTGATATTCTGTTGTTGAGCTGATTCCTACTGCTACCAAACTTGTTATGGCGGTCTTACTGGCTCTGTACATGTCTGTTATTAACCTTACATACTTTTCTGCTACTCCAGACGTTCTCATGGGATGCAGTAATTCCTCCCCTGGCACCCTGGCATACGCCTTTTCCAAATTTACAAAAACGCAATGCAGTTCCTTTTGCCCTTCTCAGTGCTTTGTCATCAGAATGCGCAAAAGGAATATCGTGTCCGTTGTGGTTTTTGTTTCAAGAAACTATCTGATTGAATTTTATGAAATGCCATAGACTAAAATGCAAAGCGGAATGCATAAAGGGTACTTAAAGAAGAAGGTTAAGACTGGCAGCTATGAGGAGGTATGAACAATGTATAAGTAGACCTGAAAGGAAATAGGAATTTTGGACTATGTGCTTTAAAAGAAATAAAGTTATATTTTCAGAGGAGGTTATTAAAGAAAACAACACTTGATTCTACGTTACAAAATTGACAACTGTTATCCCAATGCCACTTATTGTTTGAATTGAACTGGTTTTGAGAGGCCGCAGTACAGATATTGATGTTTTTATTAATTACAAATATATTTTTGCCATATATTAATGTTGGTGTTTTTATTCTCTCTTTTTTGTGAAAAGAATTGGAAAAGTCAACAGGGAAATAAAGGAAGATGTGACCATTTTTTGAATCTGAAAGGAAAATGTACAAATCTCACTAATCCCATGGGTAAAAAGTTTATTCCATCGGTACGTATCATATCACACGGTGAGAGAAAGTTATTTTACTATATACTGTGTATGTATTTTTGGTATAATTTGAACTTATGTAACTTTTTACTTGTATTTAAGCCAGATGGTGTTTTAGTAGCAACATAGCATTTTTAGCACAAGGATAAAAAGTTTTTTCTATGTACACTGGTTTCATGAACTTGCATGATTAAAATTGCTCTTTTGTCAGATTTGATAGAAAAAGAAAAAGAGAATGGATACCCAGAGGAAAAGAGAGAAAGAGAAAGACCAAAAAGAAGGTAGAGAGGTGAGATAAAGATGTAAGTGGTAGCAAGTGCCACAAGATTGGCAAGCTTGGAAAGGACTGCGGAAGCCATCACCCACCAGTAGAATGGCAGAGGGAGGAAGAAAGAATGAACGAATGAGGTGCCGGGAGGGTGTTATGTGGTAAACAATTCGCGTATGCGAAAAACTTTTTGATATTATAGACTTCATTTTATTATTTTAGGGTACAGATCAGGCACTCGGACCAACAGTGCAGGTTAAACCCCAGGGAGTTGAACTGACGTTAAGACGAGGTATGTCTTATTGTAGCCATTGATACCAGGGTTTAGATTGACAGGATTGTTTTATTGGTTTCTTACACTACTCCAAAGTTAGACCCAGAATAAAACAGGCTGCAATTATTTGGTGCACAGTCAAGGCGACCAATATTTTATTGATGGCCTAGGGACGGTTATGTCCCTCCTTAGATCTTTCACATTTTTATTCACAACACAACTTCAATTTTTTGTGAGAGCTTTTCAAGCAGATGAGTTCTTAGTTTGAATGTGATATTACTTACTGGAGGCTTACAGAACACATACCTTGACGTGCTTAAAATTTCCAGTTATGCCTGGTACTTAAAGTCTAGCATCATGCTTAGAGCTTTTAAAACCATTAATAGGTGCGTTTTGATGGTTGTCAAAGTTCAATAACCTTAAAGTCACCAACCAGACATTTCAAATATTTTTTTGAGTAATATCTCCGACAATTTTGGCAAATACTTTTCTGAGAAAGTTCAGCCAGAGGTAGTCTATTTAAGCCCATAATGCAAAATAGATTATAAAGAATTGAAACATGGGAAGGAAGAAAATGTACTTAATGTCAAGAAAAGCTTCTTATTTTGTGTTAATTTTTTTATATTTGGTACACAGTCAAGTGGACAGCTTAAACAGCCTAATTAAGCCAAAGCCTTGGGCACTCGATAAACTCCAGCCCTAAAATTTGTCAGTATGCATTTTATTTATAACGAGTCTCTATTTATTTGAATTGTATTAGAAAAAGGGTCACAGAACTACTTACTTACTTACTTTACTTTCTCTGTTTTGCGTCTTCGTTTGCCTCATGATTGTGGGGTTGGACGTTTTATGAGTGCTTGCCATCTATCTCTGTCCTGAACATCAGCCTCTCTCAAACGTAGAGCACTCATGTTTTCTTTAATGTTATCTATTCACGTCTTCTTCGGTCTTCCCCGTGGTCTTGTGCCAGGGACCTCCAAGTAAAGTTTAATGTATGGCATCACTCTCTTCACGTCTCCTCACATGCCCATACCACCGTAACCTTCTCTCTCGAATGTTGTCATAGAACGAAGTGTATAATTGTTTTGTTATGTATAGTAAAAGCTAAAACAAATTTATCAATTAAAATATGTTAACAATTTGGAGAGTGCTGTTTCTGGTCTAACAGTAGCAAGCAACTCATAAAAATAAATTGCTCCAGAGAGGAAAAAATTCCTTTGTACCTTGCAATCGTATTTTAAGAACTCACAGTAAAATACTGTGGTCACCAGCTTCTTTAAGGCAGCGTGTAAGAGTTTTACATATGTCATTGTGTTGACATTTATACACCAGTTCGCAAACTCTTTCATAAGCTGGCCGACTAAAACAGTTCTAATATTTTTTTTTGTCTTCCTTTGAACATGATAATTTTCCAGTGGTTTTATCTGTTTGTGAGTGTTACCGGTTTGCATTGTAATTGTCGAACATTATTTGGATATCAGAAGTGATATAGTTTGCTAGATCGTTTATAGTGACCTCGCTATTAATCGAGATAATAATCTTTGTAGTGAGTTTACCTTTCAGTTGGTTTTTACAGTTCGTTTAACACGAGTAGTAAGCGTAAGAGACTGGTCTAAGAAGGTCATATACGGTAATAAGAGTTAAATACGGATTGCATACAGGGCTTCCAATATGAAGGCGGACCTAGTGCTGCCATTGACTTTAAACTATTCCATCTCAAAATAAAAAATGTTGACCACGTTCATTGTTCAGCAGTATATCATTTCTACAGCCGAATCACATTTAACTGTTTGGCGAATATCCTTCCGCTGCCTTTTTAGCTAAACACGATTAAAGCCAGTTTTTTGCTGCGTAAGTAATAGTCGTATACTGTTTTGTTCTATCAATAGGTTTTAATGACACACGACTTACTTACTTACTTACTTGAGTTATATCACATGTGCACCTAAACTCATATACAATTAAATTTAAATTTTTGCCAGGCAGAACCCCCATTGCAGATAAAAAGGTAATTTTTTGAGAGGTGGAAATTACTATGGATTCAGTAGCACAAAAACTGAACTGTTAATTTGATTTTTGACTTAAGTAGATACCAGGCCAATTGAGGGTAGATACATGGAGCACTTTGGGGACCCCGTTTGACAGAATTTTGAAAGCTAAATATTTTATACCTAACAACATCTTACCTAACTACATCACGAAGGTAATCATTACGCGACAAAGCTCGCTTGATTTTATCTATTTTTCATGAAATTGAAATTTTGTCAGGAAAACAAATATCAACAGCACAATGAACTAAACTTTTTATGTGGCCAATTTTACAATGTTTGGTCTGATGATTGGTCCATCATCCTCGAATGGATTTCAGCCTTGATGTGTGGTAACTCGTCAGTACATAAAAAAGTACCTCGAGGCGTCCGAATTTTATAACTTTAGATTCCAGTTGTTTAGCAATTCGTAAACCATCCGAAATAAATGGATGCAAGTGTCAGCTGCAAATGAAAAAGTCATTATGGGACAAGGTACAGATAAGTTTTCTTTTACCCCGGGAAAAAAGCCCGTGGTGACCAGGCTTAAACAGTGTAGTAGGAGCCAGGTTTACGATACTGACGAAAGAAAGTACCATGCGCAAACGTCGAGTCGGCACTTGGAGCGTGGATTAGGAACTAACCTTGCAGGTGCCTTGCACACAAGCTTTTCAAATCCATGAAGATTAGCACGGGTGACACACTAGATTAGAGATCCTGGGAGCATCAACAATAACTATTATTAAAAACACTAGAAGAGAGCTAGACCTGACAAATTTATTCAATGAGACTTTAACTTGAAGCCTCCGATGATGACTACATAAGTTAATGCTATCGTCACATTTCAATGGAATAATCAATTGATCTAGGAGAAGTATAAAAAAATATTTTTAAGGAAGCACAAAAGAGAAATCAGTTTTGTTTCTCAATTAAACGGGGACAAAATGCAAACCGTAAATGCTGATTTTTTAGCTTTTGGAAGTTAGGGGTGAGCGAGAGATAAAAGCAACGATTTTAATAGTGATTTTAAATGCTACGTATCATGTATTATGTAGCCTGTACTACAGTGGCATAGAACCTGTTGACTCTCACATCCCTCCACCCAACTCCTTGTGCGTCAAGTTTAATACAATTCAGTGGTAGTTTAGGTCATTCTTTCGATGAGTAAAGAATAAAACCCCAGTGACACACAGCGATCTGACTTCGTTGTGTCGGAGTAGCTGGCTCGGAGAAAAGCGGTTACAAAGAGGAATAGCTCTGTGCTGCTGCAATGAAAATAGGGATTATTTTTTAATACTTAAAAATATGTCTTTGCTCAATAAATCCGGGAAATTATTTTTGTTTTTTATTTAGATCAAACCGTGAAATTTAATGTCAAGGTTAGCCCGCAGAAAAATTATCCGGTTGATCTTTACTACCTTATGGATCTTTCCAATTCGATGAAAAATGATCTCGAAAGCTTACAGAAACTGGCAGGAAATATTGGTAATTATTTATTTAATCGTACACATTTCACATAGTCTTATTTCTGTCATGCAAAGGTATTTTATTCGAATTTACCCAGTTATTTATAAAACTAATACCCACTGATCTACCGTTTATTACTACCATGCTTTACAGTGAGCGCACCAGTATGTTAGTCAGTCAAACTTGAAGCCTGCTGGCAGTTTTATTCCACACTAAAACTCTTTGCAGTAATGCTTTTTAGCGATTTTTGACTATGTCTTAGTCAAACATTTTTGACGCCGTCAGTTGCAACCAAAATTTTTCGCTTCGTTTCTTTTTATCTGTGCCTATATATATAAAGAGTTTTTATTATTATAGTGTAAATGGGCATCTATGAATAGCGTGGATGTTAGATTTGGTTATATTTTGTCTGTGCATTTATGTGTGTCATGCAGGATTTAAATGGTAAATAGGACCATTCAGATTTCATTGATCGAAAAAATGATATTTCCGTAACTTTGGTTTTAATGTCCTTGTGGAATACCATATAGGAATTGTTGAATTTGACTTGTTCCCCGTCCCCCAGGCAAAATTTTTCATAGCCCACTATCCTACTTTAGAGTTTGGTCCTGTTAACAGGAATCGCGGACCTGTCCGGAAAATATTTACTTACTTACTGCACGGTTTAACACCTCTTGTTCCCAGCAGCTGGGGTTGGACTCACTTCTTTGCCATGTTTTTCACGAATTGCTGCTCTCGATGCCGGACGATCAACAGTCAATTCTTCATTTATATTTAAAAGCTTCAAATCAGCTTTCACGTTTTCCAACGATCGTTTCTTTGGACGACCAATGCACTTGCCATCCACTTTAAAAGACAGCATACGTTTCTGCCAACTATCGTTACTCAACCGACTGATGTGGCCGAACCATCTAAGCCTCCCGCGTCTTATAACTTCTTCCAGAGATGTAATGCCGTGGAGAAATCTAAGGTGTACCATTGGACATCTGTCTGAGAGTTTAGATGAACAAATCCACCTGACCATATAGTTATCATTTCTAACCAGTCTGTTTAGATCTACAACAGTCATAGGCCAGGTCTCACTCGCATGGAGTAGAACTCCTCCAACACCAGTAACAAACACACGGCCACGTGCTTTCAAAGAAATCCCTCTGTTTGTGAGGATTGGCAGAAGCTTTCGAAATTTAGACCAAGCAGATTTTATTCGAACAGTGATAGCATCAGAACAACCACCAGAATCTCCAATGACATCACCCAGATAACAGAATGTTGTAACACATTCAAGGTCCACGCCGTCAAGTTTGAATATTGGTGCTGCAGACTGAGGGACAGGATTGGAAAATTGAGAACAAACAAAATTTTCGACATGCCTCAAGCTCCCTACGATTTTTGAGCAACCTTCATGGACCCAGCGTTCACCTTGAATGCAAAAGATTGACTTAGCTCCGACACCCTTCAGACATACACAACAGGGTCCTTTCCAGATTTAACAAGTTTATTTGTACCATAGTCACAAACCAAGCTCTTTGTCTTCGCCATATTCACTCGTAGACCTTTGAGCTCCAACTCCTTTTTCCAGGTAGACAACTTTCTTAGCAGTTCATCAATACAATCAGCCGAAATGACTAGATAATCCGCATATAACAGTTCCCAGGGGCACAACTGGTCCTAAACTTAAGAGATAGTGCTTCCATCACGATGGTGAAGAGAAGTGGGCTCAAAACAGAGCCTTGGTGAATGCCCACACCAACAGGGAAAAGGTCATTGTATTTACCATTGATCCTGACACAGGAGCGAGGTGAGTAGTACATGGCTTGGACTGTAGATATTACCCATTCATCAGTACCTAGTTTCCGCATAGCTCACCATAAAACTTTTCTAGGAATACGATCAAACGCTTTTTCAAGATCGACGGAGGCAAAATTAAGCTTTTTTCGTTTTTCAATGTGTTTCTCTTGCAACTGACGGAGGATGACGATTGCATCCGTAGTGCCCCTACCAGGCATAAAGCCAAATTGAATGTCATCAATTTTTATCTTGGACCTAATAATTTCCTCCAGCACCCTTTCCAAAATCTTTTGAACAACTTCAAGTAATTTTAAACCTCGATAGCGCCCTCGCTCGAGAGCATCATCTTTTCCTTTGTAGAGATTTATGATAAAGGACTGATTCCAATCATCGGGAATCTTACGATCACGAATGATACAATTGATAAGATTGGTAACAAAAGGAATAATGCAGTCACCAGCTGCTTTCAGCACTTCAACAACAATACCTGAGGGTCCTGCAACTTTGCCAGATTTCATACGATTAATTGCGGAAACAACAACATCATCAGGTATTCGACTAGGGGACCTTCAACTGGACGAGTGTCAGAGAGTCTAGCCACATCCCAGTCAAACTCAATATTTAGAAGCTTGTCATAATGCTTTTTCCAGGCTACCAGTTTAGCATCATCATCATAGGCAATGTTGCCATTGTCATCCTTAATACAAGTTTCGCCAACAATATCCTGATTTTCACGTTTCAATTTTCAAGCTAATTTGAAGACATGATTAAGCTTGTCTTTTTCATGAAGCTTTTCGAACATTTGATCCGAAGCAGATTTCGTGGCAGTATACACAGCAAATTTTGCTTTAGGCTTGGCGACCAGATAAGGCTCTTTGGAATCGTCATTTTCCCACTTTTTCCAAAGTCTACTTTTTTCTTTTATCGCGAGTTCAACTGTATTGTTCCAACACCAGGTCTCTTTTCTTTTTAGCTTAGATTTTGACCAGCCACAGGTTTTGCCCATAGCGTTTAGAATAAAGGAACTTAAGTCTTTCCAAGCAGACTCTACATCACACGTGTTAATCGGAGTAGTGAGAGTAGCTTCCTGGACAAGCGAGCGAAATTGACAGGATATTACTGGATCCTTTAACTTCCAGATCCGTTTGCGAGTGGGAATGGTTTTAGGTTTGACTATACCAGCCCAAAGTAGGGTGTCTGAAACAAGCAATTTATGCTGAGGGGTACATTCTTCACTATTTATCACTTTTGTGTCCTGATTGTGTTCAATTCATACGTACGAATATGTAATCAATCTGTGATTTGCACTCTCCTGAACTATAAGTTATAAGTTTACTTTCCTCCTTGGCAAAGAAAGTATTGCAGACACGAAGGTTAGCGGCAGTACATAACTCAAGAATACGGGTACCTTCTGCATTTCTAAGGCCAAAACCTTTTACCACTATGAACATTATCGAACCCATCTACATTTACTNTTTTAGGTTTGACTATACCAGCCCAAAGTAGGGTGTCTGAAACAAGCAATTTATGCTGAGGGGTACATTCTTCACTATTTATCACTTTTGTGTCCTGATTGTGTTCAATTCATACGTACGAATATGTAATCAATCTGTGATTTGCACTCTCCTGAACTATAAGTTATAAGTTTACTTTCCTCCTTGGCAAAGAAAGTATTGCAGACACGAAGGTTAGCGGCAGTACATAACTCAAGAATACGGGTACCTTCTGCATTTCTAAGGCCAAAACCTTTTACCACTATGAACATTATCGAACCCATCTACATTTACTCCAACATGACCATTAAGGTCGCCACAGACCAGAATAAATTTCTCATCGGGGTCATTTGAGATTAAATCAAGTAATGTAGCAAAGAATTTATCTTTTTCACTATTGGGTAAGCCACTCTGAGGAGCATAGGCACTAAAAGCACGAGCAATCAATTTACCAATCATAATGCGAGCATAAATAATGCGATTGCTAACTATGACAACAGACAGCACACCCTCAACAAGAGAATCCTCCACTAGTAAATCCACCACACCTAGACCAGAAGGGTCACCACTCCAAAAGAACTTACATCTAGAATCCTTACCACAAGTCATCCGAACAGAACCATCTTTCCAACGTGTTTCTTGTAAGGCACAGATAGATATCCTCCTTCTGGAAACTGTTTCAACAATCTCACCAACTCTATCTTTCATAGCTCCTACATTAAGAGAACCAATCTGGATTTTTTTTGTATAATTAGAATTTTTCATAATTAGCTACCAGGGCCACATAATTACGCACAGGATAAAAAACGTCCATCTGGGGTTGCCCGGCCCAACCAGATAAGGCTTCTCGCCATAAATTTCCGTTCACGACTAACTAATATGTAGCCATTCACCTATCAGCACGGATAACACCTTAGGTTCCAAAGAAACAGAGCTAAACTAAACAAGGCTAGCAAACAATAAGATTGAAGCATTCCGAAATACAGTTGGATGCCCTTCCTGACGCAAACCTTCAAAGAAGGAACAACAGTGATTTTCCAGAGACACAAACTCACTTTTCATGAACAGACGTTGAGAGATAGAATAGCCATCGTCAATACGTAACCCCGTATAGGTGGCTTCCGGGTACTATGCCTTGCCAAAGGGCGACCCGTGATTTTGTCCGGCACGGCTTATTCAATATATTCAGCACTTCACCCCTGTTACTAGATGGCTTACCCCGATCCGCAACCTGGGGAGCCGGTGGATGGAAGTTGTCATCTCCACACCACAAAATGAGTGGGTTAAGTAGCGAGAGCGAAGCACAGTCAGTTTTGAGTCGAAGGTCATGGCACTATGTAATTGTTAGAGGTACGCCCATAAGATTACGGAAAGGATCTCTTTAGTCAAAGAAAGTGGTTTATCTGTGCATTTGTGAGTCAGAAACCATCCATTTGAAACAAAGAATAAGACTGCGAAAGAAACTTGATAGTCAGCAGAGCGTTTTTTTACAAATTCTATTAATCTGCAAACAAACGTAGGATTCCTTTTTCTAAATAATTTGGTATTTGAATTTAAGATTTTAGAGAAACATCCAGGACCTTTCTGTAACACCCTTCAATGATGGAAAGAAATTTAGTATCGGTTATGGCCTTAAGAGATTGAATGTCTTGACAACTTACTAAGGAATTCGTTCGGAAGGCTTACAATTGATATATGTTCAGTTCGAACTTTTTGTGGCAGTGAAAAATTGCAAGAACGTTCTTGCATGATATTTAAACAGAAATAAAGCCATTTGTTGCCAAAAAATTGGGTGGGCTATAGACCACCCAGGCTCCCCTGCCCCCAGTACCTTTTTCAGATAATACTCCTTTTTTAGTTGATGAGGATATAAAATACTTTAGACATTTTGTGTTTTTAGGGTTTTGGTTTATTTAGATAATTTTAAACTGATAATTGTAAAAAATTGATTTCCAAAGCTTACGCTGCACACATCCCCCCATCTTTCATTCCATAGCTAGCCGAATAGGAAACATAACCAGCGATTACAGATTAGCTTTTGGAGCATTTGTGGACAAGACCGTTTTACCTTATGTTTTATACAAAGACAAGTAAGTAGTACTGTTGTTCTTTTATAGTTATTATACTTTATTATTTTATTTTATTTTGTAATACAGTATCATATATTAGTTATGGAGAAACGTTTTGTGTTTGATAATTACCGTAGAACTTTTCTTACAATTAAAATTATGTATGAAAAATTTGTATGACGAAAATTATATTGGCGAAAATTACATTGTGTCAAGCATTGGCGAATGTCGATTCATTATTTCAGAAATTGTAGTCAAGGTAGTCGATTTGTGTTTCCAGTATTAATTCTTATTTCGCGAAGAGATTTTGGAAAGTTATCTGATATGAAGTTTTTTACGTTTGAATCTCACTTGTACGTGTTTGTGTAGTGTACTCGAGAAATATTTTAAAAAGTAGGCAGAACAAAAGATTTGTCAAAAATAAAGATATTCAGAGAAGGCATGACTTTGTAACGAGATTCATCAGTTATTCGGTAGAGAGACTGTTTCTCCGGTTTCTGAGCAGCGTTGATTAAATGCCACCATTAAGATTAATTTCTTAGAGAAGATGTTGACAAACTTGGAATATTCTATTGCCTGATTCGATGATTTGTAATGGGATGGTACGTCAAAAAAAAAGCTTTTGAGACTTGTTATTGTTGTCTTTAGTATATGGTTCCATTGACTGAGATTCCAACTTTAGAAAGTCGGTTATTCCATGCTTTATGAAGCAAATTATAGCAGAGTTTCTTCACAATTTAAGTCTGTTTTGTTCCATACTCATCCCCGAAAAACAACAATTGGTATTTTAATAAGGCCAACAAACTTGGTTTCAGTGTTGGATATTTTAGGCCGGTTATTTGGGGGTTTTTTGGGAGGGAGGGGGAGGTGTTTGCAATATATAGGTATGGAAAGCTAAGCTGAATTCCATTTCAGCAGTGAAAATTCCAGGAAAGCTATATATCTGTGAGTTCGAAAACAAATTCAAGGTGTTTATAGAGAATGTGTTGAAGCACGTTCACAAAACAATTGGACTAAAGGGAAGAAAAATTGAACGACCCAGCATGTAAGATCTTTAAGCGGGAGTAAAGTTGTTTCGGGAGTAGACAGGGAAGAGAAGAAGCAGCCGATAGTAAGCCGATGGTAAAAAAGTCGAAAATAAGAAAAGACAAAGAATTTAAAAGAAAGGAAAAAGAATTTGGGAAAACATGGGAGACAGTAACCACTGAAAGGAAGAGAAGGACTAGATTCTTTGTTTGAAAATTTTAATAAATTGTGGGGAGATGCAGAGGAATAATATCATAGACATCTTCCATATCGGAAATCTGTAAAGAAGTTGGGCGGCAATATATTTTTGAGCTTCAGGAGTTTGGCAGATAAAGTAAGATTACCGTTTCATATGAAAATAGATTTGAAATAAAAATAGGAACTGAAGAGAGTGAAATTGAAACCGTTTTAAGGTTGCAACTCCACAGTAACACTTATGAGGACTGTTGACCATTTATTGATGTGTTAAATGTAGAAAAACTTTTGCAAAAGATTACCAGTTTATCAAAAGTTTATGGATGTAATTGCATTATGATATATATATATATATTTGTATAAATGTATATGTATATATATACTCAAGCTACATACAGTACTGTTTCGCCCTTTGTGGGTTCATTAGTGCAGCACAGAGTTTCTGAGACATAACTCTCAGGCCATGTTGCCGGAGCAAGCACAGCTTAAGAAGTTATTGTGGGATCCTGTCAGAGTGCTCAAACTACGCATGCGCAGTGAGCTCCGCATTATGCAAACAACATATATATATATATACATACATATATATATAGTGGTACATTCGATTCGGTTAACCGTATTAGAGAGCTCGATACATAAATGCAGAGCGTAATAAAAGATATAATAAGTTGGAAAGAATAAAAAAACTACACTATCCACTTGTCGAAATGGATAGTGTAGTTTTTATTATATCTTATATATATATATATATATATATATATATATATATATATATANAGCACAGAGTTTCTGAGACATAACTCTCAGGCCATGTTGCCGGAGCAAGCACAGCTTAAGAAGTTATTGTGGGATCCTATCAGAGTGCTCAAACTGCGCATGCGCAGTGAGCTCCGCATGTATATATATATATATGTATGTATAAATGTATTCCATACAAAAAAGCCCTTAAAGTACTTACTAAAGATGCCTAGAAATCATTTTGTTACATTCAGTTAGTTTTGGTTTTATTTATGATAATATTATTGTCGTAAAATGCTGTAACTGTTGTGGTGTACATCGATTAGGTAATCATTGTCGAATGTAATAACAAAGCAGATGTAGTACGAACGGACTTGTTAATAACACAGAAGAGATTTTTGGTCTTGGACTGCAATGCCTGTTATGAGGCATGTCAGATAATAAATTTTTTTTAATTGGTCTACTAACTGGGCCTGCTGACGAAGTTGCTTTTGTTTCCCAGAAAACTTACCTTAACTGTTGGTTTAGGGTACACACAGCAATGTTTTTGTGAAAAGTAATTTACTCTCATGTCCATCAAAAGGTGGTGCAGGGGCCACTTTCTGATGCTTATTGCCAATATCTGGTTTTTAAAATGGCACCTAATGTATATTCGTTTTTTATGGTTTTAGACCACCATGCTCGGGCTGTGATATTGCTTTTTCATTTAAACACATTTTGGATTTCACAGATGATGGTCAAGTTTTTAAGGCAAGTACCACTTAGTTTTTTAAAAAATTTACTTCAAACAGACAGACAAATAGACATACTCACTTTTATATGTATAGATGCATACTACAAGATCAGATTTGTTCAACTGTCATAATGAAGTGATGAGTTGTGGAATGTAATATAACTAACATTAGATACGTACATGGGGTAGTTTTACTAACTGAGTCAACAGAAAATCCCCAAGGGCTTTTGGATGTAGTTGTAAAAGAAAGTGAGAGGAAAGATCTGATTTGAAGTTATAAGAAGACAACCTTTAGCTGTTTCGAAGAAGAGGTGGCCACAATGCCGATTACTAGTAATTAAACATGATATCAAGCAAGATATGTCTTACATAGATCTTGGAACCACAACAATGTTGCAAGGATGTCAAAGGAGAATTGCACTTTCAAATCTGCATTTTGAAAATCAGAATACCGCTTCGAGTAAAAGTTTTAATTTTTAATACGTAAGAAAACCAGGCTGCATATATATATACACATAAAGTAAAACACGAAAAGTAAGAACTATGATTGCAACTAATAGTTTCACGATATCTCGATCATCAGGCAATAATGCTACAAATTCTGTGCAAGCTTTTATAAACAAATATAGCAGGCGGCTTATCAAAAAATAGAAATTACAGGTGGTAATGTATGACAATGCGTTAATATTCTGAGAAAGGAAGAAAGAAAAAAAGTCTCATGTGGATACGGTTTAAAATTATTAAAGAATGATTTACTTTCAAATTTGGTAAATTGATGTTCGGCTGTGTGTTCAAGAAAGGAGGTCCCATGCGATTTGTCATTAGGTATGAAGTTGCGGAGGAGGAATTTGTTTTCGTGTCGGCATTTCGAAATAAGTTCTGATCTTTCGTTGAGAAGTTGTTTCTTGATGGTGTATGTTGTAATGAACATTTTCCCAATGAGACAAAGGAGGCATCTTTTTGTGCTGTTGTTGTAGTGGGGTGCTGATTTTAGGATGGACCAAGATATCTCGGGTGATTTTCCGGTTTTTTTCTTTGCTTCCCGTACGAAACTGGATAGTGTTGTGCAGTGTTTGTATTTACTGTGGGTGAATGATGATTTATGTTGAGAGTATTTGTGTTTCCATGGTCTTTCGGTTAATCCTATGTATGCCATTTCGATGTTAGATGTTGTTGGTGTTCCTGTGGGTGGTGCCAATGATACTGTGGCCTTGTAGATTACGTTTGGTGCAGTGCATTTTCCTGGAAGAGCGCATTGACTTTTTTTTTGCAGTTACATGATTGGTTTGTTGTTATTTGATGTTATTGATGATTTGTGACTTATTTTCTCTGCAGCGATAACTTAATTTTAAAGTGTTCCTGTTAAATATCTTGTGGAGTTTGCAGGACGTAGGGAAATGTTTGTCGATGAGGCGAAGGAAGGCTTTTCCGATGTTTGTTTGGACGGTTTTGTTATAAGGAGGGTTGAACCAGATGATGTTTCGTTTTCTTGTGCGGTTGTGTGATTAGCGTGGTGCAAATGATAAGCATGATGGATGTCGACTATTTTTGAGGGCAGCTTCGTATTCGGGTTTGGTGTTGTTGAATATTTCTTCATTGGAGGAGTTTTCAGATAGTCTCTTGCTGATGGATTTTGGTATTTCTTTAATAATAGCTGGTGGGTGGTTTGAAGAATTGTTAATGTAGAGAAGCTGGTCATTTTCTTTTTTGTATGGGCGTTGTGTCGACGTTGTAAGATCGAAGATGGTCTCAAGGAAGTCTACCTGTTTTAGGTTCGTCTTTATGTCAAATTTAAATCCCTGAAAATTTGTCTTTTCTTGTTTTGTCTCTTTGTATACCGTTTGTATGACGGAGAATGATTAGGCCGTCGTCTCTGTACAATCCACTGTCTTCCTTCCGAATTTTTTCACCTAGTTTGGACAGCATATAAATGCCGACAAGCTCGCAGACTTCTGCTTTATCGTAGCTACCCATGGTTACGTCAAAGTTTCCTGCAGTTGATCGTTTTGTCCATGGTGACCCATTGTTGAAGAGAAGGGATTTTCGGCAGTGATTTATGGTTTGGATGCTTTCGTCATTTATGTTAGTATGGGATCGTGCAAAAGAAATGGCGTTGTGTAGTATCGTTGGAGTTTTGGAGGGGTAAAAGTCTTTGATGTTCAGCTGTGTGAATGTGCATGGTTGTTTTGGTTTGATGTTGTTGAGCCATTTGATGGCTGATGCCCTATTTTTCCATTGGTTTACGTTTGTAACATTCCTCAGTTTTGAATTTATGTGGTCTAGTACAACCTTGCTAATTTTTCCTATTTCGTTTTTTGTGGGATTTATAAGGCGGCAGGATGGCTTTGTACGGAAGTCCTCTTTGTGGCTCTTCATGGTTATGAATGATTCGGTCTTTGCAAGGATCTCCACTCGGTCGTCGATTCCCAGTCTTGAGGTAATGTCTTTGGCTTTGCACACAGATTCATTTGCTAGAACAGTACATTCCTACGAGAGGTACTGTCTGAAATTGTTACACTACACCTTCCTTGCCTTTGATAGCAGAGGTTGCGTCTCCTAGAATGGCTACCTTTACCACAGTACACCGGAGCCCATTCTACCCCGTATGCCATTTGACCCGTGGTTGGGGCTTAGGTTGCTGGGTACCAGAGCATACTCCACACGCCTCTTGGTCATGCGTGCCTCAGCTGACAGGGCCTAAGCTCCTCTGGAGGTTTCTTTCAGGGTTACCTCATCCTTAGCCTTTGGTTAAAGAACCTAATCCACAAGGCAGTGGAGGTTCAGATTTACGGCGCTGAACACTTGCCGACCACCAGAGCACCGTTAGCGAAGCACTGCACACGTGGGGTTGAATTGACTGGGAAAAGCTCTGTATTCCGCTAAGACGTTTGTGTGCTTTTTAACACACAATTTTAACACATGTACACACCAGTCCTTGAGCACCACACCCATCCATCCAT
>RDPX01000147.1:568533-598365 GCA_003991215.1 Morbakka virulenta
GGTGTGTGTTAGTGTATTTTGTGTGGGATAACGGAGATTGGAGAGGACAGGTGTGGGGGTATATTTGTGATGGTGTTGTTCATTATATGACAAGTTTATTGTTGATAGTGTTTTTTAACATAATAGTAACTCTATATTTTTTACACAGAAAGTGGTGTAAAAGAAATGAGAGAGAGAGAGGGAGAGAGAGAGAGAGAGAGAGAGAGAGAGAGAGAGAGAGAGAGAGACAGAAAGAGACAGAGAGAGAAAGAAAGAAAGAAAAAAAACAACTTTGAAAGTGATTATTAGTTTTCATTTTTACAACCAACCATTGGAGCCCCAGAGTTCTTTCAATTCCAGGCATTTAGGAAGGCTAAAAAGCGTTTCTTGGAAAACATTACGGTTGAGAAGAATCTTATTCATTCTGACATTTTTTATTCAGATGAACACATCTTTATCGAGATTGCTGTTATCACTCCACTTCGCATTTTTCCACACTGGGTTTACCTTTCCATACTCGTAAGCGTTAACGATTTTTTAAAATACATGTTGAGAGCGGGTGCGTTTGTGCAACATATTCCTCTGCGATCCCTTTCGTTGTTTTGGAGGTGACCGATAACTTTGACGCTTTGTACATGCCAGTAAAGGATATGTTTACTCTTTTAATCGTGATGAAGAAATCGCAGCAAGAATGTGTTCGAAAGATTCAAATTTTAGGTAACAGAACACGGAAGCAGGTATGATTTTCATTTTAAAAGTGCAGAAATGACACACCAAAGTTCATAGTGTTTACTTTATATGGACCCCGAAGATAATAGAAAATCTTGGAGTGCAAATGGACCCCAGTAATACCATTGACAAATACGCAGTATGCACAAGAAAAGCATGGAAAATAGACGGAAATATATTCCAAAAAAATAAAGTAATGATCCGTTATCAAAAGAAACTGTAATAGTTAAAGAATTACAATTAAGTCTTTATGATCAAAGTACACTTAAGCTACTTGAAAAAAATTTCGGAAGCTCAACGAGTATTGACGTTCCCAAAATATTTTGGTTCGTAAAAGTGAGAGTTCGTTATATTGAAGACCTGTTTCTTGGAGGGGCATTATAAGACTTGAGCAAGAGTGAAACGAAGGGAAATGGATTTTACTTTGTTATAACGGTGACGTCGTGAAATCGGTGGTTCTTAACATGTTGGATCTACTACTGCCTTTTTGGGGTGCTGCCTACCATTTTTATCTTTCTCAAGGTTTGTTAGTAATTTCTTTAACAGAGTAAATGAAATCGAACTGTCAGTTACTACATTGAGGTTTTATTCACCTGATCTATTAAAAGATGATTTACGTTTAAGGATGTATTTTTTAGAATTTGGCAAAAGAATGGATGGACGTAGGTGCTACATCAGGTGTGTTGGCAGGGGATTCAGGAAATGTCGTTGAACTTATTGAAAAAGCATACCATGTAAGTACACTGAAATCATTCTTTAAAAATTTGAATATGCTTCGGCAGAGTGGCATGATGTGCCGCATGTGCCATTTCTGTCCAATTCTTTCAAATTGTGCCCAGTTCCTTTCGGAACAGGACACAATTTGAAAGAATTCCGACTGAAAGGAGTTTTATACCGTTATTTTATTAGTTTATTAGTTCTCTTGGTTTGTTGCTCGGTGGAGTAGCTGTAATAAAAATGGTATATCATCAGACATCTTAAAATTTATTTTAACCTTTGCTTGTGGTGGCCCATCTGAGCTCATTTTGACTGCGGTGGACCGCCACAGGCTTCCAAAAATAGCACCGAACTTTTTTTTCAATATGTTAAAACTGATTCGTTTTAAAGCAGCTGCCTCAGAATAAGGGACATCTTTGTTTTAATTAAAAATCAAATAATAAGGCATCATCTTATAGCAATTAAGGTTGCTTACTTGACACTACAAACACTTGTTACTCAAAAATGGGGAGACCTACAGTTCAAAAACGGTCACCAGAAAAATTGAAATAACAGTTGTTGCATAGGTTACCTAGCCAATGTTAGTCGGTCGTGAAGACAAGTTCAGCAGAAGGGTTAGTCCATGTCGCTTGTGCGGATTATTCCAGCAAAAAAAGGGCATTTCTTTTTGGTTTTTTAGTCTTCGGTGATGGTCAACCTATACATATTTGATGCAGTATTCACCAAGTTCGAAAGTCGTTGACGAAAACACATTATTGTATTGATTATACTGGTTGTTCTTTGATCAGAAATAGAAGTGGGTGCCATTTTAGTTTGGCTTTATTTTCGAATGGACAAGGAAGTAGAGCCCATATATAACTTCTGGTGAAGTTTTTTCGTCCATTGTTTTTTTTACAGAGGAGAATTGTCTAGAAAGTTCCTATTTACCAATCTGTGTGTTCTAATTTTAGATTTAGCTGCATACCCTATAATGTCACATATGAGTGCCGCCAGTGCACAGGCACCGGTGCCATTTGGCCTGGTTTTTCAAATTTTGTATTCCTTATAATGCTGGTGGAAAGTATAAGAAACAATATGATCTTTATGCAGAATAATCTATCTTCACGAAAGAGTTCAGGACGAAAGTCATCGGTTTTAAATAAATAGGTTCTGAAACCTACAACTATTACTTCTAGATTTTCTTGGAATTTATGGGTGAGGGATTAATGCAGACTATACAAATGTACTTTGCATTGACATACAATGTAATGTTAACGCCATAGAGTGTAATGTAGAGGTGGTAATTAGCAATTTTAGAAGTAGACACACGATTAAGCGTTTATTGGACTTGGAAAAATATTTGGACTTGGGGCACTTGAGCATTTAACACACCAGAAATACATTCTTGGTTACATTCAACTAAACAGTTGACTAGGAAAGACACAAACGTGCAAGGCTGAAAAAATTGTGTTTTTCAGCTCATGTTGATTGGCCGTTAAAAGGACAAAATAAGCAAATAAGCTTTGTTGGTAAGAAATGTTTATTTTGCATGCCTGTTAAGCGCACACTTTACGGGTACAGGTTACAAAGAGCCACAGAAGATAGTCGAAGAAAAGACATGGAAACTGGTGGGGCTTGCTCTTAAGCTACCTGGATGACCAGCTCACCACACTATGCCTTGGGACCCTCCAGCAGAAACATTCTACAAAAAATCCTATGGAAACTTACCAAGCCACATTTTTAGATGAGCATAAAGGCCAAGTAATACACTTTCAAAGTACCTAAGCTCTGGCTGAGGAAACACGCGCCGTATCAGAGGACCTAAGCCTTAAGGTATTGTAAGTACACTGTATGCAATACTGTTGAGATTGGGGCTACAAGATCAAGTCTGTGTATTTGAATAGGCTTGTCTTAAGTGTGCCAGGTGTAGCTTAGTCGTTATAAGCCCAGTGTATGTGGAAATTAGGTATCTCGGTTCGGGATTGTATTTTAATTGTTAGGAAATTTGATGGCCCGATTTTGATTTTTGTTTACCGGACACTTGGGAATTTCCCTGATAGCAGATGGTCCTCGTCTTCATTTTTATTCAAAGTAAATCTATTAATTTTTTAGGATTGTTATTTCCTTTTAGGAAATTACTTCAACCATTAGGCTGTTGGATAATTCAATCGATGACCTCAAAGTCGAATATAAAATTGTCAAATGCAGGTATGATACTTTTTCAGGTAACATGGGTGTTGTAACAAGACTGTACGTTACATACAGCTTAGTCGAGTTTAATCAAATAGTTTATTTGCAGATTGGATTGTGTAGCTACTGCTGCCCTTACTGGGAAGTGTAGTGTAGCCCTTACCATGGCTTAGGTTTGAAAGTGTACTCACGGTGACGGTGGCAAAAGCACAAGTAGAACCACAATGTTGAGATTATATAACAGGTATTTTTGAAGAAAAAGATTCCATGTTTCGGTTAAGGAAAGTAAGGTATCAACTACCTGGCGAAATTAAAACAGTACCTAATGGACTACTTTCAAAGTAAAGGTCAATTGTTCTTATAGGTAAAGTGATGAAGTGATTGTTGACCACTAATATTTTCCATTGATACAAGGAAAAAGGGTATGAAAAGATACAATTTTATCTGCAAGAACCCAGAAACAAAGATTGTACCTTAGAGCCACCTATTGCAAGACATTGGCGTTAAAAGCCCGTGAATGCTGTATATTTCCATTACTGAAAAAGCCTGGTCTGACCATATTGCCTGTGACAGGAAGATGTTTTTTGTGCGATGCCGGAGTCAAAATATATAACCCAGTCGTCAAAATAAGGTAATTTCCAGGAGTTTATTGTAGGTCAAACAGTTATAGCCAGGACCCTGGTATTAGGTTCTGAATTCCTTCGGTATTTTAACGCTAATTGCCTCTGGCTGTCAGAAAAGACTTTCTTAGGGATAAATTAATTTTACTTTTAGTTTTACTTATAGTTTTACTTATAGTTTTACTTTTAGTGGTCTTCTGTACAGAACACTGACGGCAATATTTGCAGTATTTGTATGTTTATTGAAAAGTTGAAAAAAGTTGAGGTTTGTCTTTAAAACTCACAGCAGAATAATGTATGGGGTGTATGGGGTCCAGTGACGATTAGACATCAGAGGTAGTTGGATTCATAATTTTGTTTTGAAATGTGATATTTTTGAAATGTGATAGTTTTAATGAATCTGTGACGGAACCCACTTTTATATTGTGAAAGTGTTTTTTGGGGGTTAGGCGAACCTGTTACAATGTCTTTCATTTTGATATTTAGTTTCTTAAAAGCGTCGCCTTGTTGATTTTGTGAAAGGCATGGCAAGACCCTACTTACTTATTGTGAGAATGTTTTTCCTGGGAGAGGACATCTTTTCCTAGTTGACGGTTTTATCCTACAAACACTTATTTACTGTGACTGTCATGTATGTACGTAGACATGTAATATTCTCGAATGTTTATTAAAGTTCAGCACAAGAATTGTATGCGGCCATCTGAAGTTCAACTGTAGACAGTTCACAAGTAAAAATTACATGGAAGTAAGTTATCATAACGTATTAATATTTTACGGTGTTCATTTTATCCATTTGGAGTATAGACAGTTGTATAGCCAGGTGTTGTTTTTAGAAGTTAACGGAGTGGATCAACACGTTGAAGAATAAACATTCACCGTCACATCCACTGTTTAAATAAAATCGTTTAACTTTATCATTTTTGCAGGGATGGATTTGGCAGAGAATGCTTTAATGTTGCAACTGAAGAAGAAGTCGAATTTGAAGTATCTGTCACTGCTTTACAATGTTCCGCAGAACTAAAGAAACAAAAGAGGTATTTATTGTTTTTGGTGTGATTCTTTTTATTTAGTTGAACTTAACTGAACTGAATACACATCGAGGCCGATAGAATCAATCCATGCTAATGGTTATTTTAGGGGTTTTTTCACAACGACCCCAAGGCAACTTTTTTTTTCAAGGTCTACGATTGACACACTAATATTTGCAATCCCCCTACACAGAAAATAATCGTGAATAGAAGTTATTTTTTCAGAGTGTTTATCGACCAGAGTTCAGCAAAAAACCTTAACTGGGTCCAAACCATAAATCGAACTCTTTCATTTTTAGATGAATGATTCGATGTGCCTTCTGGAGGCAACCTTTCGTACCATCGTTGGGTACAATTTAAAGGTGATTGCAGTATGAAAACTACAATAATTTTAAAACTCAGGAAGCTTTCACTTAAAGGGTTGTTTCTGTTTCTCAGCCACACTTTCATCCTNTTCATTTTTAGATGAATGATTCGATGTGCCTTCTGGAGGCAACCTTTCGTACCATCGTTGGGTACAATTTAAAGGTGATTGCAGTATGAAAACTACAATAATTTTAAAACTCAGGAAGCTTTCACTTAAAGGGTTGTTTCTGTTTCTCAGCCACACTTTCATCCTTAATTCCTTCTTGTTCAGCAGGTCTTAAAAGTTTTCTGAAGCAGTTACATCAGGCAGGATGCATAACATTAACGTTATTTACATCTTGTAACAGGAAGCGACGTAACACGAAGCGACGTAACACGAAGCGACGTAACACGAAGCGACGTAGGGTTGGAAAGAAATCCTCAGAGAAAATGTGACTATTGATTCGGTTTGGACTAATTACTTCACCAGTATCCACGCATTGGGAGTTGTAAAAATTTATTATAGTCACCAATGTAGGACTTGGGTACAGCGCTACGATAAAAAATGTCGGATGCTTAAGAACAGAGAATCGCAGAATAATTTGCGCCTGGCAGCTTGGGATTTTAAGGAACAATGTATTGCCCCATATTGAGTTTAAGGGCAAAGTCTCTCGAAGCTTTAGCTCGTTGACAGTTGAGTGTAAAAATAGCTTTAAATGGAACAAACACTTGAATAAAAGAGATTAAAAGTGCGGACTATTTCTGTAGATAGTAATGGAAAGTTAAAAACAAGATTAGCATCGGAACACTAATGCGTCTACGTCTACGTCAGTTTGACAACTTCTATCTCAATTTTCGCTATTCATATTTTGCTTGGGTAGTAGTTTTTAACAACCTAACCTGTGCAGATAATACGGTTTTTATTTCTGAATTACAAGATCAACTTCAAAATCTGTTAAACAGTGGTAGAAAGCAGCGTAGCAAAAGGGTTAAGAGCCAACTGAAAAAAATAACCCAGAAGGTATGGCCGTTAGTAAGAAAAATACCATTCCGAAATGCACGTTACAAATTGCAAACAACATTCTCAAATGAATCGAAAGTTTTAAATATTTAGGAAGTATGCAAATGCGGTGGATTTAATAATTTGCCCTCCAATGACCTCATAGATGTCGTATGATAATACACCGTAACTCACTCCTGTTGCATATCATTCCAATACTTTTTCATGTGTTTAGATTGGATTCAAAGGTGGGATTTCCCTAAGGTTTGCTCAAAGCCGTGCATTTTGATTTGTATTTTAGCTTCAAGATCACAATTCCAGGTTTCCAGGACATCACAGTCAAGACCAAATTTATTTGCGATTGTGAGTGCGAGAAGCCATCACTTGCAGTATGTATTACCATTAACTCATCTTGTTTAAGATACTTTTTTAACTCAACAATTGTTTTGTGTATACCCTGATAGAATATTGCCAAAATGAATAAATTTTAATTTACTGACAGACAGAGAAATATGGCTGGAAACAATGAGTATACGTTGTGCATGATATGCTTTTTGTCAGTAGATATTAAGGCTTTTGTATGTTTAACATGTTGCTTTTAGAGGATTTGATTATGGAACCGAGAATAGATCACGAATATCACCATAGATTAATATTGACCTTGCTTGTTTAAGTTTTGTCTTTATGCATCTGGAAGAGTTAAGTATGCAGAGACCACCACACAAAATGTTTGAAAACCGTGAAAGTTCTTGTCTCGATTTACTGATCCTGAAGAACACAGGACAAGGAATTTTGTGATTAGACTTTGTTTTTTATTTTATAGCCTAATGGTATTTTTGAAATTCACCCACAGGTGGGAAATCTTGTTACCTTACCTGTATGATTACATAAAGACACTGAAATACGCGTGTTTCCATTCGGTCAAGCAATAGGCTAATTAGTTTTATTTTTAGTGTTTTTTATGATAGTACTGAGTTCCTGCTCCTAGGTTTTCACGCTCTAGCTTCCGGCAGCAGAGACAAACTCAGGTACAAAAAAATTATTCCAGGAAAGGATTTCCGCAGAAATCGTGCCAAGATTGTTGTTGGTTGTTGAAACAACTCAATAGACTTAATTTTAATCCGATATAAAACAGCAAACCACTCGTCACGAACTGCATGCCTGATCACAAGATATTTTTAGATTGTGGTAATATGTGTCTGGTAGTAAAAATAGCCATGTTTTAATACTGTGTCACCAGAATGTTGGTAATCATGGTTGACCATTTTTTGTCATACATTTTGCAGATGTTTTTGCATGAATTCATTTCCGTAATGGTCCGAGTATAAGTCAACCCCACGATATTTCAGGCATTTTTTGTTCAAAAAAGATAAATTTGAAAATAGAAAAACCACATGATAACACACCATCATTGCACCATTTAGGATAATCAACATTATTACGGCAGATCAAATCACGCCGCTTATGGAAGGGTGTATCGTCACGAGTGTGCAGTGAATGGTGAAGTCGCAAGCACCTGGTTTGAGCACAATTATATCCAAAAGCGAATCTTAATTTTTTGGTTCCGAGTATAGGTCGAGGCCCCAATATTACCACCAACTTTTGCCCTCCATAATCTCGACGCGTATTAGTACCATTACGGTACATAAAAAGCTTGGCAGGCAATTGGGTTGGGGAACCAAAGTTCCAGTATAAAAGCCAAGCCTCCCCTTCTTTCAAGGCTTATTTTGAAGACGATACCAACCCATGGATTTTGAGCATTCCAAGAGCTTTGTTAAGTCTTTTTCAGGGTTACTCAGCGTCTAGTTGTATTTGATAAAAACTTTACAAGTTTCAATCATGTATAACAGATCAAAAACGATAAATACCCTGTAGAAGTTCATTGCAATGAATGTTTGTTTCTTTAACACCCGTTTCGAAAGCTACTTTGTCACATACAATAATTGTCGTCCATTAGATTTTATAATAAAGAAATCAATATCCATAAAAAAGGAAACTTCAAATATTTTGTTTGTCTGTTTAAGTTTGATTAAGCTCAAATATTTATTCGAATGAAAACCCTTTGCTTTTCCTGACAGAAACAGCAAGTAAATAATTTCAATTTCTTGTCACCTTTGTCACATCGGTTTTATGCCTTTGAAATGAAATTTTCTTTTATATTTAAATCCACCCAGACAGTCGAATTATATTTCTAAGTGTGCCCATAATTGTAGATTTTGCAAACAGGCAAAACCGTTAATAATGCAGAGGAGTTGTTGTCTGGACACATTAGAGAACTTTTGTTATACAGAGACTGGCAGTAAAATTTATTTACAAATCTTTTCTCAGATTGCTAATAGTACACACTGCACAGGGAATGGAACGTATGCTTGTGGATCTTGTTATTGCAATGCCGGCAGGTAAGAAACCATTTAAATAATTAAGTGTTGTGCATTACATGAAGTTTGTATGCATTACCTCGACCACATCATTATCATAATCATCAGCATCATCATCACCATCATCATCGCCACCATCATCGCCACCATCATCGCCACCATCACCGCCACATCATCATTANCAGTAAAATTTATTTACAAATCTTTTCTCAGATTGCTAATAGTACACACTGCACAGGGAATGGAACGTATGCTTGTGGATCTTGTTATTGCAATGCCGGCAGGTAAGAAACCATTTAAATAATTAAGTGTTGTGCATTACATGAAGTTTGTATGCATTACCTCGACCACATCATTATCATAATCATCAGCATCATCATCACCATCATCATCGCCACCATCATCGCCACCATCATCGCCACCATCATCGCCACCATCATCATTATCATCATCATTATCATCATCACATTCGGTTTTACGTCCGTTTTATATGCTGGCATGTGTTGGACGCTTCAATAAAATTGACTTCCAGGCCAATCTGCCCTTTACTAGACCTTTGGTGACACCATTTTGCTTTAAATCCGATTTGATTACTTCCTTCCATGTTTTCTTTGGTCTCCCTTTCATAACACCAACTTCCACTTTCATTGATATACACTTCTTCACCCAGTCATCGTCATCTTTTCTCTCGACATGACCAAACCAACAAAGCCGTCTTTGCATGCATTCACTGATGCTAGCCAACTTTAATCTTTACCTGAGATCTGTGGATCTTAACCTGACCTTCAGGGTTACATTACACAGCCACCGAATCATTCTCATCTCATTTCTTTCCATGCAGCTCAGATCTTCATCTTTCACTGGCCATGTTTCGCTGCCATACAGTGTGACACTCTGTACACATGCCTAGTAGACTCTGCCTTTGGTTTGAAATTTACTGGTTAGCAGTGGCAATAGTAAACGGAACTTACTCCATCCGCTCCTCGCCCCTGCAGTCACACTTGCATCCGCCCCTCCACTGGCATTTATGGTGACACCAAGGTAACAGAATGTCACCACCACTATACTTTCTTCACCATCAAGATAGACATTTGAAATCTCAAGATTGTCGCTTAGATTTCCACTTACACTCTTTTTGCAGTTAAAAGGGGAGTTTTCTGACAGCCTTCCTTTTATCCCGCTGCACGTTTTATGCACCCAGTGCTTGCATGTAACACAGAAAATTGGGTTGCTTCTTACTCTCTTCCCACAAAACCGAGCACGGAAATTTATCCTTTGTTTTAGGCTTACCAAAATAAGAGCACCTGACCATCACTTTAGTTTTTCCCAAGTTAACTCTCAAGCCTTTGCTTTCCATACCCTTTTTCCACATTTTTAGCTTTTCCATAAGTCCCTTAACAGTATCACTTGCCAAAACTAAGTCAGCATAAAGTATTTCCTCTGGATACCCACTACAGAACTCTCTTGACAATGCCTCCAGGATGCTGATAAAAAGTAATGGACACAGTACAGATACTATATTTGTGTAATTAATAAGCACTTCGTACACATTCAATGCACTCATAATTAGATTATACGGTGACCCACATTAATATTTTTAAGTAATTAACTTCAGTTGTTTTGGACAGCCAGTCACAATGAATGACAGGCTTTTTTGATACTCTCTTTCTTTTCTGCATCGATAAAGACTCCTTTGACGTGTTTTCTTGTACTGGCGTCTTGGCCCAGTCGAGTACCAACGAAAAGCTTTTGACCAAAGTGAACGTGGTTTTCAGTTGCGATATCAAAGTAATAAGCGTATGGAAGACCTCGCCTTGGGCACCCTGATAGATTTTTCCCTCCAGGTTCACAAGCTATTCGTTCACTGTTGAATTTTGAAATTAAGAGGCTAACGATCTTAATGATAATTAGCGTGATTGGTAAGGTGTAAAATATTTTGAAAATATCAGTTTACTTGCGCTTTCTTTTTCTCATATCACTGATCCAAAACTACCACGTCAACCAGTTTCATTATATTCGTTATTGTAATTACCAATAGCTTTTTTCCGGCTTTTTTGTGTTTACCCGGTATTCATGAGTTGTTTGGTCACACCTCGTCCATAGTTCCTGACATGTAACATCTTTGTTAAAGTTTCAAGGGTAAATAGTCAATTGGTTTCATTGCCAGATTTTTCAAGCTTTTGTATAATTCCAGGGCCAGGAGTAGAGGAGGTTGTTGCCGTATTAAGTTTTCTGGAAGGGTTGAGGCCGATGTAAGTTACTGGTACTTGGTTTTGTCAGAATTAGAAAGACCAATCAAAGGGAACTTTCATGTGATGTGTAAATCATAAAGAAAAGAAGCAATTTTTTTTTATTTTTCGGAGGAAGCTTTACACTGTGATAGTATTGCTAGTATTTCTGAGTGGTATTTTGTATATCTGACTTTACTTTCGTAGCACTTTGGTTGCCCATGGTAGAAAATTAGTCGATAGTGGGTTTAGGTGCACCAGATGTTGTCTTCCTCCAAAGTGCCACAAACCGCTGTTATGTTTCCACTCTGCCGTTTTTATGGCCACGTTTGTTATGTTAACAACAAAAAAGAAATAGAGCAATATCTGTTGTAAAAAACATCCATTTGCTGACACATGGCAAAGATGCAATAATTGTTGACCTATTTTATTGTTAGAAGGACGGTTTGTTGGCCAAGTTGGTGACCTACATGATTTTTTTGCTATTCCCCTTGTATTTTCAAGGTCGAACATTTGCCTCCACGTAAACATGAAGGAGTTAGAAATAGGTTTTTGTTAAATTTTTAAAATGTCAATCTTTTAAAATTTTTCTCTTTTCAAGAATCTTACCCGGTCTCAAAGCAAGTATTGTAAGTGCGTGGAAAAATCTAAATGTACGTACAACTTAATGGTTTTCTGGAGGAAAAATTGAATTACTTGACCATAAACGGTCGGGTTATTCACTATTATTGTTCACTTGGTGATAAATTAATATTTGTATGCTTATGACAACGGACTTCTTCCAAAAGATTTTTTTCTCCAGTTGAACTTGGGATCATCCGCTTACATCTACTCTTCAAAAGGGGTATTCCTGGTGATAAAAACAGAACGTTACCACCTAGGCGAATTGTGCTCTGTTTTTCATGGTCACGTTTTCTACTTTCAACCTGACGTGATCTCCGGATGGTTACCCCCTCAACGTATTAGGGTTGTAGGCATCTTTCAGTAATAAGTAGGCAACTATATTTCCTGAATTTCCGACATAATATCCTTTTGAAACTCGCGATAAGCTGCTCAATTTGGAATTTGGTGTAATCGAGTCGTTATGAATTAAACAAGAAATGATAAATTAAAAATTTTATGGGAATTCCCGATATAGCTAAATCGAGTATATCCATTGCCAAGTAAAAGTAGGACCTGAACTACACATTTACTTGTAAAGCTTTGGTCTCAAAGTTAAGGATTTCTTTGCGTATATCGCGCTCTTTACCGTCTTTCTGGTCGTTGTGCTTTTATATGGGTTAATTGTTTATGGTTTTCTTCATTGCTCTCAAGCCCTTAGCTGCTTCCTAATGTAATAGCTTACGAGTGTTCGTTGACATACCATCTTTTCAATATATATTTGCATGATATTTCAGTTTTTACGACCAACGGTATTTCCATGTGTATAAACGGGACCAAATGCATACTACTATGTTAATGATATCACTCGGATTATCACACGTACGTACGTATGTGTGTGTATCACGTGCAACTTAAGTCGGGCACTTTGATACACCTTTTTTATAAACTTTAGTGTCAACAATTTATTCCTTGTATGTTTCTTATGGTCGTTCACGCTTTTCCTTTACATTTCCTTATTCAGTGATGCTTTATTCATCTTTCTTAGAGGTTGTTCCCCAGTTTGGATATGTTTGTATAAAATCTTTTTCTTTCGGATGTTGCACCCATGTAAGATTTAATGCGGTTCCTAATAGCCGAGGGTACCTTTTGATTATAGGGTTCTTATTTTGAATTTAGTGAAACAGAATATGCGAGTGTTTTTGGTAGAAATCCTTTTATTGAACTGCGGTCTTGCGCTGAACTAACAAAAATGAAAAGAAATGTCAGGTGTTTTAAGTAAAATCTCGTTATCCGTAAAGTGATCAACTACTCCACAAAACGTGACAATGAAGGAACGTATTTTTGAGATACACAAAGCTAGCCGGCTTGTTAACATTTTGGGTAAGTTTTTTAAAAATTCGTCAGAGTTCTTAAATGCCATATTTCGTACCCTGGGTCAATACTGCATGTTTCTATGAATTTATTAATTCAAACTATCTTACTGAAATTATAATATTCAGGACGAAATTTGGGACTGTTAAATTCGGAAGACCAAATTTCTCGGTAATGTAGTGGCCACAACTAACTGTATGAAGCATCTATATATGTATATGGATGCTATATATTTTGGATATGCCATACATGCTGTGCCACAATCATATGTTACCCCGCATGCATTTTTACTAGCAACTCATTTTTTTAGATATGGAGATAATTGCAGATGCGACAGTCCAACAAAAACCGACTTGTCAAGCTGTCGGCCGGGGTAAATATTTTTCAATTATTAAAATTAATATTTTGTAGAACAGAATAAGTGATTTTTCAACCCAAACCTTTTTCTCTCGCAGTCTTTTTTGTTTCCAGTTTGCTGCTTTAGTGTATTTCATAGATGCCAAGGATTTACGGATAATCTGCAACCTTTGTCATCCCAAGAAAGGTGCCCTCTAAACTCCCCAATAGAATAACGGAATGGACTGAAATCCATCGTGGAGAATATTTTAAGAGTCCAGACTTTTTGAACTTGTACAATCAGCATGTTCTTCAAAGTTTAGAAGAATCAAACGGCGGGGCCGTCATTATTGGCGTCTGGATCAATAACATCCTGTATGCTGGTGAGACAATTAATGCTGATAGTGAGAAAGGGCTCTAAAGACACATGAATGTAGTTGTAGAATCTTACTCGGATGAAGGGCTGGCCGCAAAAAGACTTTTTGTGTGATTGTCTTTAAAGACAGTCTACCAGCAGTAAGCAGCCTGTCGAGTGATGGAACCACAGTCGAACAAGACACCTATTTAAACTACCTGGGTTCAATTTTGACGTCGGATGGAAGATACGAGAAAGAAATTAAAAGACGTATTTAGATGATTTACCGACTTCATTAAAAGATCGAAACTATTAATGTCACTCAAAATCAGGATTAGTAAGTGTTTTATTTCATGGTTGTCACAGAACTTGGAAAACCAGGAAAAATGCCAATTATTTGGAAAAGTCGGCAAAGACCTGGAAAAAGTCAGAGAAAACTGTTGAAATAGCTTCGAGGTCAGAGAAAAGTTAGTATTAATTGTGTGGATACGGCAATCTGATAAAGTAGTGTTTTTAACATTGACGTATTAATAAACGTTTTGTTAGGGAATCTAGTTTGAGCTGTGAATGTGCAATTTAATTTTTTTGTCTGTTTGTTGTGGAAAGTTAGGCCTGCCCGTTCTACGTGACAAATTGATGCCTTTTCAAATGCAGTATTCGAAATTTGGCATTTTTGTGAACATATATCCATCTTCTACTTTCGAGTCTAAATAAATAAAGATATCACTTAAGCAGACATAATTCCAAACAGACTGGCTCAAAAAAAGCAGAGTACAGAAGTTGGTTGAATGCTTTCGTTGACAAGGAAGTAACGTTTTGTGGAAAATGCAGAAAGACAATAAAATAATCCAACATTGTGGGAGCTTTAAAGTCTCACATAAAAGGGAAGAGACACAAACCCAATCCTGAACCCGTAACATCCTTTTTTTTAAACCGAAGTCTGTTCCTCTGGTCAAGCCTGTTGCGACTAGCATAACAGTCCTGGCAGTTATGTTCTACCCTGTGGCAACCAGTCAAAAAAACAATTGACATCGACGTTAAAACCAAAAGGAAAAGCCAAAATAATGTTAGCATTGAAGTGTGTCGTCTGTGATTTAGCTGAGCAGATCTCCGACTTGTTTCAGGCTCTGTATCAGATAGTCAAATTGCAAGTCAATTTCAAATGAGTCGCACCAAACAACATATATGAATAATTTTGCTACGTGGTTCCTAGAGATTCTTGTTGACGAAATAAACCGTTGCAGTTGCTTTACAATGTCTTCAGATGAGAGCGCGAACAAGGTGACGCAGACCAGTCAAATGGATCCAGTTATTAGATTCTGGAATACCATCAACAATCACATTACTGTATGTTATTTGAACTCAATATTAGGGGGCATACAAAAGCAGATGATATTAGAGCACAATTCAGTGATTCGATGGACAAAATGATCCAGGTCTCAGTGGATGGATCAAATACAAATCCCGTAGAAGATGTCGATTGGATAATGAACAGCGTGAGCTAATAGAAATAGTCTCCTTGGCCTGTATATAATTCACGGAGCATTTAAAACGGGTGCTGCAAGTACTAATCGGGAGTTAAAGGAAGTTTGAGAGGGGCATTTGCGTTGCTACATGACTCGGCAGATAGAAGAGATAATTACATTTCAGTTACTGCTTCAAATACATTACCCTTTTTTTGTGCGACTGATCAATGTGTGGGAAAATGTGACAAAAGTTGTAAAGTTTGGGAGAAGTTTCCTAAAAGCAAGTAACCTTAATGCAAAGCTTCGTTCTTGTTCAATGTGCAGTGAATGACACATTGAATGATCAATTTTCTGTTGCCAAGTTTCAACTTTTAGTTTCGTTGTCAGCTTTTTTTAATCATTCTTGACAGTGTACCAGACTGATTGGCCTGTTCACTCCTTTATCTATGACAACGTTATTGATTTGGTTAGGAAGCTTCTGAAACTTTTCACAAAACCAGATGTTTTAACAAATTACACCACTGGGACTGCCCTAAAGAACTTGATCTGACCCAACTTTTGCATCGAATTGAGTTGAATATTCGGTTTACTACTGAACTATATCTGAGATGAAAAGAAAAGGCCTTGTGACTGATTCAGAAGTTTCTGTGTTTAAGAAACAGTGTCTTCAATTTCTGGTGGCTGCTACCGCATAAGTGCTTGATAGAAGTCCACTGCGTTCCATGATTGTAAAACATGTGAGAAGTTTGAATCCCAAACACTTTGATTCTAGTATTCTCATGGAATCATTGAAGCTACTGTTGAAGTGTTTAACATTTTGAAATGTAATACCTGCTACCACAGGGGATAAAGCTTTACTGCAATTTTCGTCTTTCATTCAAACTTCTTTAAGAACAGAGCCAGAGAAAATCCAAGCTTTCAGGCCAAACAAACAATGTTTGGATGATTGCTTTTTCTGGGAGATAACGAGTATCTGAAAGCACAGGGAGCTGTGCATAGTTTTGCAGGTACTTTTCGTAATATGAACAGGCTTCTGTAGATAGAGGTTTTAATCATAATAGTAACCTTCTTGATGACGATTCAGTCAAGTAGGTTGATCAAAGATCACCCTTTGTCCGGAAAGTTATCACCGCACTCCCTAGAAATAAACAGCAAAATGCTTCACCATGTTAATAATGCTAAACGGAGGTATGAGAGCTACTTGTAAGAAGAAAAGACAGGAAGCAGCAAAATATAAAAGCTCAGCAGAAGCGTTTTGTAGTATCGAAGATAATGGGCATTTAAGGGCAAGTACAGTACGTTCAGAAAATTATTACAGGATTTGAAGAATAATTTATTTGCTTTCGTTGAAGACATCGAGAGGAAAAAAAGGATCTTTCATTACCATCTGCAGCCAATGCTCTTAAGGTAAAGGGGGAGGAAACGAAGCAAGATATGACGAAGCTAGAAGAAAGATTAGTGTCATTGAAGGAAAAGCAAAAATGTATTTAAGTTTGAAATAACTTGAATATTCTTTTTAAGGACTGGTCACTCGTATGGATGTTTAAAATTTGTCAGTAGATTTGATTGGTTATACGATGGTTATGGTTATACGACGTTTTTGTGTTTTGGGCTATCTTTTATCAATGTTACTAATCACTACTTGTTGTCCATGCTCTAATGCTGATAACACTAGGTTAACTTGACAGCTAATTACTTCTATGTTGACGTGTTTTTAATTAGTTACAAGAAACCTCGAAATGCGAAGGAAAGAGAGAAAGAAAAAAATTGGGCCAAGATATATGAGTTGGACTTAGACTTAAATTTCCATACACTGTTGCATTTATTACTCTTTAGCCATTGTCGCAATCACGAAATCTGGTTTTTCTTAGTCTTTTATTTAGGTATTATTAAGGGAAGTGTTCTAATGAGCATTCCCCGCTTGTACCAAGTCAACATCTGATGTGTCACGTTTCTCTTCACGTCTTCATCGTTATGCAGTTGTTGCCCCCACTGCAATGGATCTTTTCCAAGAATTTAGTTTCTTTCCTTAGGTAGATTGTGAAACTCTGGCTCTAACTGCTATCCTCTGTCATTTGATTTGAATGTTTTTAAGTCTAAGGTCAACTCGTGTATCTTGGCCCAATTTTTTTCTTTCTCTCTTTCGTTCGCATTTCCATACACTTACTGACTTTATGCCTTATCTAGTTTTGTTGACATCAGAAGAAATTTCGTTCCTTTCAGTCAGAAGAATTTTTGCTGTCAGTTGACTCGACTAAGGCGCGAGGATAAGGTTGGTTTTTATGAACAGGAAAAACTTGGTAGAGATTGAGGAATCCCATGGCGGAACTACGACTAATTTGGTGAATATATACCCACTGCCTTTTAAGCGAAATTCGGCTAACGCAATTTTTAAAATTGTAAATACGAGGCACACGTTTTATACTCTACGGTCAACGAACGTACCTGGGATCGCACAATCCTACACTTCAAGTTGGCTTAACGTAGTTGTCAAAGAAACCATCTCGTTCAAAGATCTTTAAAGCTGGCTTTATTTTCAAAAGCATAATCAAATATGAACATACAGGACATAACAAAGGGTACGGACGCAATCCGTTCAGGAGCCTTGGGGCTTTGGCATGAATGTTTTTGTAACAGTGGACATTAAAAGTGTTTCTCCAAAGGCTAAAGATAGATTGTTAAAAATGATCAACATTTTCGTACTGTGCATCCTTGAAAACAGCCTTCACCACAAGGTCAATCCGATTAGTAAAACACTGAATTTTATCGTAAGAGCCATGTGCTTAGTTTCGTAATCCCCATTAGAAGCGCTGTCGTATGGCTCACATATACAGTTAATATAATTTTTAAACATTGAGCCTTTGATCTTCACTACTTGCAGTTTTACTTTTCCAAAAGAGACTCGAGAAAATACACAGGTAATCTTGAACGGACGGGAATATATTTTATTGTACAAGAAGACTTCATTTACATTCATGAAGAATTTGTGTTTTTACGAATTTTTTGGATATAAAAACAGCCAGTTTTTACGGACTAATTGAAGTAGTTATACTTAATACACGGGCATTTAGAAACGAAAATTTTTATCATATAAGTTGTTTCGTGCGTAAATATCCAATTAGGGATAGGGATACAAGTTTTTACGAAAATTGCCTCGATGTCTCAGAACCAATTTTCAATTTGATTCAACATGTTGCACATTTTTGTACAAAACCTGCACGTATTTCAAACTGAAGTAAGGAATTTGATTTTTAAAGTATTTGCCAATCAGAATAAATTTACGATATTGACTGAAAGGATTAAATTTAATTCTACACGTGTTAGAGTGCATTCAAAATCAGATGTCATTTGTGGATGACAGTTGTCTCGTAATCAAAAGGTAGGTAATGACTTAACCTCCAGAAGCAGTAGCCTGGATAGTTAATTAAGTGCAGTGCAGTCATTCAGAAAAATAATGAGACAATAAATGTGATAACTTGTGCAGTGCTTACCAAGTAAAACAGAAAAATACAAGGAACAACAGGAGTTGAAAGTATCAGTTTAAGAGCAATCATTAGAAAACAAATCAGCAGTAAAGATGACCCATATAAACTAGTCATATCACCCATTCCATTTTGTTTTTACATTCTTCAACTCGTTTTAGCTTTTGAAATCGAACGAAAAGAATGCCAGAAATGTTTTTAAAAAACGTGAGTTTCGTATACGGTTTCTTTGTGCAGGTTTTTTCCAGAGTGTACAGACAATAGTAAATGTTGAACAGGCAGTTTGCTTATGTACCTGGTTATATGCGTGTGATTGTACGCTTGAGACAAAAAGCCATATAATCTGTAAAACCTTTATTTTAATTATTTATATAAAGATTTATTACTATGAATTGCAACAACTGGATAAGGATGAAAACATTCGATAATGTTGCTAAAGATAAAATATTATTTGCGACTATGATGAGCTTTAACCATCTTATTTTAAGAAATGACTCAACCGCACCAATTTGCAGTGGTCAGGGCGCATGCATATGTGGAGTTTGCGAGTGCTATGAAAAGGTAACTTTGTACCTTTTATTTATACTTCTGAAATGTATATCCAGTTGAACGTATGTTTACATTTGATTTGCGTTAAACATTTTGGTAATGTTTTTTGGATATATGACCGCAAATTTAGAATCGCTATTATCATATCCAGGAAACGTTTTTTATTCTTTTATGTTGAATGGGTAAGGTTAAATTGATATAAGTATGTGCCGCTACGACATTGATACTTTTTATTATTTGATTTTACTTTGGTAAAAATTCCAAAAATGTATTGGCAAATTTACATGTATGCTCGCCACAATATCTCTGTTGTATACCAAAAAGGAGCACTGGGAACTACAGTGGTCTGTTTAAAGTACGCTAACATATTGAAGGACCAGAATTCTCTTGATATGTAGTGCAAGAAACGTCTTGTAGCCATTTTATACACGTTTGGAATAGCGGCTATATCACGTATACTGTCACACCGAGCCAGGTTTCTGTTAATTTGCAGTCGAAGATTGACAGCCATACTGATTTTTTTGTTGGACTACCTGTTGTAAATTGACTCAAACTGGTAAAGACAGTTCGCGTTGAACACAGTAATCTACAAGGTGCATGTTCAGTGGGAACATTGATAAAGATTTAGTTTGTTACATTTCAGTTTTTTGAATCTGCCCTGCTGTGCTGGCGCCTGTAGAACTAGGTTTTGGACAATATAGGTAGCCCAAGGCCCAGAAGTGATTAAAATATCGGATCAAAGGCACTAATACGTAAACTGGTGTTAACTGGTATCAGCTGTCACACCTTAAACGGGCGTATGTCGACACATTTGGTTGGGGTATACTAACTTTAACCTCAATTCGAGGCATGTTAGTGAAAAGAAATGTGTGAATACTGAGATATGGCAATCTCCCAGTTCTGATCAATGTGCAATTTTGAATCGGTAAGTTTAAAAAGACAATTCAGGACAAACAGGTGAAAAATCATCGATTTGCCCGTAAAACAATAACCGTGCTTGGTGATTGGTTTCCTGTGCGTTCTGTCTGGTTTTTCCTTGCCCCCCTCCGTCAAGTGCAATAGTTCGAAGAACTAGGTTGTAAAGAATGCAGTTTACCCCCACCGTTACCTTTTAGGAGTACCCGTGTTCATTTTGAAACTACACAAATAAGTCAGCAGTAGTACCAAGTACGGCCGCGGGATTATTAATATGACGGCAGAAACCAAGAGGACAATTACCTTACCCAGTAACCTATGATTCTAGACTTGGAGCGGTACTGAGGGCGACGTTTCGACAGCTGGATTGTTTCAGTATAAAAATGCTGAAAAAGATGGAAATTTCTTTTGCGTCTTCCAATGGCCAAGGATGAAAGCTCAAAAGTATACTTTGATGTTGCCATCCAAGTAGTTTTCACATAAATAAGATTTTGTGAAATAGTATACTTGTATGGTCTGACAGGCATCGTTGTCTTGGTATTTACTTGCAGAAGGGGTAGGGGTCTGTCGATTTATGCAACTAGTGACACGATATATTTTTCTAATAAATCCCCTATTTTGTTGATATTCATATTTTTGTATCTTTACTTGTAGGAACCGGGGAAGATCATTTCAGGGACATACTGTCAGTGTAACAATTTTCAGTGCTACCAGTCCTTTGGAGAAATTTGTGGAGGTATATTAAAGTTTTGTTATCTCTTTAGCAGTACATAATACCAGGTATCACGAATTTAGAAACTAACGGAGCCAAAAAGTCTTTCACGCCCAGAAGACTTGTTGCATAAAGGTGGAATCGTATTTTTTTCAAGGTTTTGTTTATTCTATATCTGACAGAAAATATTTTAATGAGGGTTGTTCCAATTTCCTTTTTTCTTTCTTTTTAGTTGATACTGTATTGTGTGTTTGTACCTCAAGAGCTTTGAAACAGTTCTTCTCTTTTTGATTTGGTTACTTTAAAAGTTGACGTCATCTTTTGCAAACAAAGAGTCCACAGTCTTAAAGAGGATTGTGATGCCTTGTATAAATAACCTTGGCAGCAGATTGTTCATTGGTGATTGAGCTAAAAACCAAATTTCTATATTTATTTTTGTTACCATTATCGACTGTTGCATTAAACCTGTCTGCCAGATGCTGTTGCTAATCGTATGGCACCTATCTTTTTCTTACGCCACGCAAGATATCTGACATTACATCTTTCTATTCCATCTCATACTTCAGAACTGTGTATTTCTCTGGCGTCTTTTCTAATTCCTATCTATCATAGTTTCTATCAAGTCTTAATAAAAGACACTGTTATGACCTTCCAATCTATTCCAATCTATGACCTTGCTGTGAATAAGATGCATTTGTTAAAAAGTAACGGTTCAGAACATCCTAGCAAATTTTTATTGGCCCATTAAGCTTGGCAAATGTAAATATCCGTTACCCTAGCTTTAAATGTTATTGCCTTTAGTTGTTATTGTCACCACTGTTCGTTTTAGGTACAGCCTCCTCTAATGAGCTAACATGGCCTTATTTTAAGTATGGGGTCGTAGGTACAAAGTCAAACCTCATCCTATTTCTCCTCCATGGTTCAATGTTCATTCTTCTTCTGCCATTGCTCATCGCAATAATTTCTTTGTTTACGTTCAACGTGACGGAACTGGTGAATCACGGGTTCTTTCAGATGGGCTAACGACGCTTGTAAAAGGGTAACTTTTTATGTTGAATCTTGCTTTGTTGAGCGATTAGATAATCTTTTTCTACTCAGGGACTTGGAAGTCGAATTGTCTGAAGTGTTTTGAATCTGGCAAGTCAGCTTTTCCTCCACTCTTTTATGATGTTGGATTTTCTCTGCCCGCTAGAGAAAAGGCTGATCTTTTTGGTAGATTTTTTAACCAGATCCCCCTTAAATAACACTGGTGTTTCTTTGCTAGAGTTTCCTCCGCAAACTGATCAAATTTTGAACTCTGTCATACATTGTAGATTAGTTCCAAAGCTTATTCATGTGCTTAATAAATCTAAAGCTCATGGCCCAGATTTGATTCCAGTAGTTGTTTTAAGAGAGTTGTTTCTGAGGTTTCTTCCATGCTATTCAAAGTCTTTAATCTTTGCCAATCGGAATCTTTTTTCTGCCATCCTTAAAAATTTATAGTGTAGCTCTTGTCTTCAAGAATACAGGTGACTCATCTGATCCTAGCAAATATCGACCTGTTATTTTTTTTCTGTAATTAATAAGGTCTTTGAACGACTTATCGACATTGCACTGGTAGAATTCTTGCAGAGCTCAGGTCTCTTTGTTCATGTTCAGTACGAGTTGAGAGGATCTCGGTCCTCCGGTGACCTTTTGACTTTAATCACAGAACATATCTATAGGTTTACGGGTAAGTCTGGTGAAGGACGATGGAAAATCATCCCGGTGTTAAACATGGTGAGGTTGCCACTTTTTTGAGGAATGTTCATCAATGAGGATGCTTGATTTGTCATTGTCTCCAGATCTTTCTTGGGGCACTTATATTCAATCTGTTGGCAAGTTTGCGTCTAAAAGGTTTTGGTTTTTTTTTTGCATATTGCTTGAAATTACCTTACACCTGAGGGTATATAGTATCTATAAATCTACCATCCGCCGTTCCACGGAGTACTTTACCATACCTGGACAGGTGCTCCGTCATCTTATCTTGATATTCTTGTTGGCCTTCAGAGACATGTTTGTAATTTGATAGGCCCAGGTCTTACTGCTACTCCTCATACTTTGTCTCATTGACGGAATGTGCCTTGTCTTAGACCTTTCTGTAGGTACTATCAGAGGAAGTGTTCTGATGAGCTTTCCTTTTTGGTACCAGCTCAGTTTGTTGCATCTCGTGTTACTGGTTTCTCTCAACGTCATAATTTTTGTGCAGTTTTTTTCTGTCACCCTAATAAATCTTTCTATGATTGTTGGTCTTTTTCCTCGAACTGCTTTCTCGCATCATATTATTTGAATGTTTTTAAGTCTAAGATTAACCCTTATCTCTTGGCTTAACCCTGTTCTTTTGTCTCTCGTCCTTTCTTCTGTCATATTTTTACAGTTCCGTACGCCTAGTGGCAAACAAAAAAACAAAAAAACACGCCCCTATGCATTCGTCACTTCCAGGTGTGAGTAGGTAAAGTGCAGATGTATTGAATCGCTTAATTGTGTAAAAACATCAGAAGTGTTTAAATGACATCGACCTATTCATTCCAACTCATTTTCTTACTAGCTGTATATCAGTATCGATGTAACTAATGATTTGAAATGTTAATTTTTTTCCTCTTTGGAGAACTGAGATGATTGGTACACCATTTTTTAAGCCCATAATTTATTTAGCATAGCAGCATAAGTAATGACGGGATTAGTTGTTTTTTTATATATTTTGTTGTTTTCAAAACAGGTAAAACTCGAGGAATATGTGAATGTGGGGAGTGTAAATGTAACAAACGTTGGACTGGTAAAAGTTGTGGTAAGGTAAACTGCGAGCCGCTGATGCAGAACTGTGTGAAGAACAAGGTAATATTCTCTGGTGTTAATTCCATTGATTTGTTTTATGGTGCGTGCTAAAAGGACAGAGTACTAGGTTTGTAGAATTTAGTAAGCGGGTTTTGGAATTTTTTATATTTAGTAATATTTTTTACAACTTTTATACATATACTGTACGATTGCAATTTTCGAAATTGATGACATAACGCTGGGGAAAAGCCCTCTTTAGCAAACAAATGTAAGAAATTTTTTTTGGCGCCCCTGATATGTTTTATGACTTAAAGCTAGTAAAACGTATTGTTGCCTACTAATGTACTATTTTATCAGAATATTTGTAATTGCCATACTTTTACAGTACTCAGCATGGAAGAGCGTAGATAAGATTAGATAACATCCCTGCAGAAGTTTGGAAGCTAGGAAATATGAGTGATACTTTGCTGGAGCTATGCAATGGTGTGTCATTTGGAGGCCCTAAAGATAAATGAAGACCAGGAGATCTTGGAATTACCACAACATGGATCGCTTCATAGATTTACAACAAATGCTGTTAAACTGAGAAAGACCCCATGTTGATCCAGGCTTGCGAATATACCAAAACAGTTTCCCCCAGAACATATCAATTTTTAGACATTGGTTACTGCCAGACGAATTATTAAAGAAGGAAATGCGAACAATCAACCTGCAGTTCAATGGTTAAAAGATTTTTGTAAAACATTTGACAATCCTCTGAAAAGTAAGAAAATTCTGCGGGAAAAGAAAAATGAAAAGAAGGAAATATCGCTGGGATTCGAAAATACCAGCGGAAAGAGTAAAAGGCGTAGTGGATCCGTATCCAAACTCTGAATCCATGGTCAGCCACTACCCCCCTTTGTGATAAATACGCAAACGTATTTGCCAACAAGTGGCATTCGGTAGGGTGAAACATTTGGTATCTGTCACAACTATATGTTAAGAAAAGCGTAAGACTATTTAAGAGTTGGGTTACTTCTTTCCCCAAAGATTGTTATGCCGATGGCCTTGGTATTTTCTCAGAGTTCCTGACAGATGGAACATTCTTTTTATGTCTACCAGAACAAGCTTGTTAATGGCAGGAAGACATAACTGATCTTTTAGAATCAACAACGTTTCGGCTGTGTCAAATTGCTCCACAAGGCAATATCAAAACGGTGCAAGAATTTATTGTCTGGGAGGCAACACGACATGAAAGAGACAATGAAGAACTTAGAAAAATAAGAGATAATAGACTACGGTAAACTGCCACGGGAGCAACAATAAATTGACTTTGGCTACCTGTGCAGCGAAAGAGAACCCATGTTGAAAACACTTGTAAACCAGTCAGTGTATTAACAATTACGGTGACCCAGAGGATCTACCAGCAGTAATGATTGATAAAGACCAATGGTCACCATCAGGTCAAACAAACTCGACATTCTTTGACCTGATGGTGACCATGAACAGGTATCCTATTCTTGTGATTGTGAAGATTGGTTTTAAGTTTTGATCCCAGGATTACCCAGGGACTTGAGGGGGTCTTTGCCCGAAAGATAGGATAGCGACGTCAGCGTGAAAGGGAAGGGTGGTCAGAATTTTGAATTGTGTATGACGTCCTAAATGGTTGCATTGGTACTTAACCAACAGTATATAGACAGCAAAAATTAGCTCGATGCTCATTTTCAATTTATGTTTGTTCAAACGTGGAGAAGAGCTTTGAAAAAAAGCATTTGCTGGTTTAGGATCACTTATATACTTATCTGAAAACTGTTTTGTAAAAGAATAAGATAACATAGTAACAAATTTTTACCAGCCAAAGAATTGGACAATCTGGAAGGTTTAACCCCAGTTTTGAAATGTCAGGTTTGCGTTTGCGCCGTGGTCTGTCTTACAAACTACCACAGAAGTGATATTTCGATAAAAGCACTGATAACATTGTCATCTTATCGCTATACCATTTTTAGGGCAGCATTGTGGTAGACTAGATCTGCTGTCGTTTTGTTGAATACCACCCCCATCCCCACCACCACAAGGCTCACTTAGTCGACGTGCTAATTTTATGCGTCTTGATAATCGTTTCAAACATCTATTTTTATTCTGAATATTTTATGCCAGTTTTAGCCATGCGAACTGCCCCTTGCAACCAGCTGACCTTCAATGTCAGCTGGTGCAAAGAATCTCCAGATTATCCAAGAGTGTAGACTCGGATGTCGTACTACTGGCTTCACACAGACCAGGTGAACCTGGTATCTTCAAAACGTTTCTCTCTAATTAGGTTTTCGCAGTGCCAGAGGTCTTCGTTCCAATATTTCTTTAGTGAAAGGTATCCTGTATTCAGACTCCCGTCATACTTTTCTTGGTCTTTTTGCTGATGCTCAGTACGGATTTACAGGATCTCGCTATACTGGTGATCATGAGACTGTAACCATAGATTGTATCAATAGGTTTATGGATAACTCTTGTTGAGAACGCACTATTGCTCTAGATACTTCCAAGGCATTTGACGAGTTGTTGAGATGCTGGTTTGCGTCATAAGCTTTTTGTTTTCGGTATTGGCGGAAGGGTTTTTGTTATGATCCAGTCCTTCTCGCAGATCGTAAAGTGCCCTATTACACTGTATACAATCTGAGTATTTTGCCGTTCTCCATGATTCTATTCTTGGTCCAACTTTCTTGCTTTTTCACATCAGTTATCTTCTAAGTAACGCTGCAGCTCATCAATATCCATGGGGATGACGCTTCAGTTCATTTAATTGAATCTAATGTTTCATGCTCGTTTACACTTCAGTATTGTTTCTTCTAATTTGAGAACCCACTGCATTTGAGTGCATTTGCTTGATTGGGCCTCGTGGATTTTCCTCCCGAAGCAGTATTTGTAGAAGACATGATATGCAATATAGAACAGCTTCAGTTAAAGAGTAGGAAAGCCATTTTTGTCTTACACTTTTGTTGTGAATAAACGCTTGCTGTGACCAGTATCTTAAACGATCTTGACGTTGTTGCTTTCATTGATTAAAAATTTCCCTCGAGGGCTGATAAGGATTCAACTTAATTAAGGCTTTCAAACGTTTTATTCTGTTCATCTACTGAGAGGTTCGAATTCATTACATCGTAGGATGCTCCCTCGTGTACGTTGGCTTCTTGCTGAGCTTTGTTATGTTATCACAAGGCACATTCCCGCTATCAAGCTCAATGCATTCTTCTGAATTAACAGTTTCATATTTATTGAGAGAATCATCAATCTGTACTAAACAATTTAAATTTTTAGAATCAAGAGAAAACCATTTGTTGCAGTTTTATTATTACTACATGTTGATGTTTCAGCGTCTTGGTTTTTCGGCCTCTTCATTTTTCAGCCATTTTAGGTACCAAGTAACGCCGCATGTGATGGCTAAGTTTTTTCCAAATTTAGTCCCAATTTTTTTTCGCTGACATTGCTGAAATAGATTAGTATGACCGTCTTAGTGGCATGTCGGAAATGAAAATAGCAAAACCTGGTACACCTAACTTTAATGGTAACCCAAAAGTAAGTTACAAAGTCGACGAACAGGACCCATTTTGACAACAGATGTTTTTGTAAATATGTATGTATTTCTAAAATTTTTGAATTGGTTATCATGTATAAATTTCGTAAATAATAATAATGAATCAACCAGACGAAGATTGGACAAAAGCTACAAAATATGGTCCCAGTTCATATATACAGAAAATGATTTTGAAACCATCGTAGCAACTCCACATTGTCAGTGCATACTATTCTTATGATTTTCTATAGATGCGTAGCAAATATGATCATCAATTTTTACCTTGAGTACAAATATTTTGTGCTTTGGAACCAAACTCGAGGCAAAGAATCGTGACTCGCGAGATCTTGAAAGAAAAATATTAAACCAGAAGTAGACTTAAAAGGCTATTATTCATAAATAAATTTTTTGTAGCATTTGATTTCGAATATCATTACACATATTAATCTTATACAAACAGAAAGTAATCTGATAAAAAGTGTGTGAGTTGCCCGAACATTTTGGAAAGGGCTATCAATGAAGTCTAACAGTCATGGTGGTCACAAAGGTTAACCATGAGCGCAAAAACAGTAAAAATCATTTTTATTCGATAATGAGAGCGCTATTAAGTGAATAAGTTCAACGGACAAAATCATGGGCGCCGTACTTGATGAGATTATTGTTCGAACATCTCCTAGGCAAACAGGGAAGTAATTTTAACTATTGTGACCGATAACAAGTACCTTTCCCCATTATTCTCCCCAAATTCCTTGAGACGATGGTTTCCGGAATCGCGGTTTTTAATCAACACGTCATGAGGCCAGCCAATCAATGGAAAAATTTTTTGTAATGAATCAAAAGCAAAAATTACTCACCAGGATCAAGTTCTATTTTAGTGATTTTTTAAAATATTATTTTTAACAGTGCTTGAAATCCTCGTGTTATTTTAACTAATTTTGTGCATTCATGCCAGTTGTTGGATCTACTGATTTTCGTGTTTTTGGCGCCCCTCATCGTTGTTCACTGGAAGCATGCACCACGTCCCTTGCCACCATGCTACTGCGAAGAAAACATTTACTATATCTATTTATCATACACTCATTACATTTGTTTATGTATATATTTATATATATATATATATACACACACACATCAGTATCGAATTAATTTTTAGCTATCGACAGTGCTCAGTAATATAAGAATGTTAGAGCGATCATATGGCAAACGACAAAAAAAATCAATGAGTGACAGTTCTAAACTACGTTCTGTGTTGATTTTTGTTGTTGTTCGCTATATATATATATATATATATATATATATATATACAGATATATTCAGATATAATGACATTGCCATAATTTAAAATTGTAATGGTATACACTAATTTGGAAATTTAGCTTTAATGTTGCTCAGAAAATATGGAGGTTAAGATTTTTAATTGCTAATAAAAGTAAAGTAAACATGAATTTAAGCTAAGAATTATTATCTCTTTTGTTTCTTTCATTGATGAAGAAAGCATTGGGTAATACGTTTTATACTTGTAAATTGTTATTTTTAGATTGTGTGTGGAGGTCATGGAAAATGCGATTGTGGTGAATGCAAATGTGATATTGGATACTTAAAACCAGACTGTTATTTCTGTCCGGTAAGAGACGTTGTTAAAAATGTTTTTCACGGTTGACACTTGAAATATTCTTGTTGTGGCAGAAGTACGTAATAAAAGCAGTAGCAATAATGATGATGATGATAGTAATAGAAGTAGTAGTAAAAGAAGTGTTAGTAGTGTTAGAAGTAGTACTAGTATTTCTACTTCTAAAGAAGTAGCAACAGTAATAGTAGTAATAGAACAAAAGAAGTAGTAATAGTAGTACTACTTCTTTTGTTAGTTTCATTTGTTTTTAATCATTCACATTTGTCATTAACCTCCCACCCAATTTGCTTACTCTAGCTCCCACGTACTTAATATCTCTCTTCATTGCATCTGTTAATCGTAGCCTATGCCTTTCTCTGCTTCTCATTCAAGGTAGTTGTGTCTGCCTAGCTGTTTTAATACTGTTTAGATACAATTACCTGCCAAAGGCTTAGCCCGAGAGCTAAAGCAAATAAAAGTGTACAAAGTAAACATTCAGACTGGAAAGAAACTTATTCGATGGAAAACATTTTACCTAATAATACAAGCGTTATGCGTATGAACAACTGCATAGATATGTTTACAAAATGTTGGAAGCTTTTTCATTAAGGATGTATTGGTATCACCCATTTCTTTATCGGGATGAACTGTGCAGTGTCTTTATGTGTCCATATACAATTGTAATAGGGTCGTTTGGATGCCGTTAATTTAAACAACACTTGTCGAGAAAATTGACTTCCTGAACAAAATTCTATAATACATTAGTTATTAAGAATTTTAATCGTCAAGAAATATCTACCACAAAGTAGTATATAAACGTGATATAAAAATAGAATATATCACCCAGTTGTACTTGCAATAAGGGTTTTCTTCGGTATTTGCTCCTTCCACCCCCCCCCCCCCC
>RDPX01000147.1:614324-637962 GCA_003991215.1 Morbakka virulenta
AAGGATCCTTCGTAAAGTATTTAGCATCTGAACTTCAGGACATGATATGCCTTAGGTGTATTGTTTACACCCGGCCAAAGTAAAAGCAGCCAGTATGAACTGTGACATTTAGCAAAAAAGACAATAATAATAATAATAAATTCGTGTGGGCTCGAAGTTCCAGGTAGCGACTGGCGTGAAATATCCAGCTCCTTGGCAGTAAGGCTAAAAAGCAATCTTTATGAGATAAAAAGTAGAAGTAAATCATACCACCTCTAGTCCGTCGCGCGGGTCAACAAGGGACGCGCCCCTCAGGGGTAGGCCAGCCTTAGGTCAAAACGTCTGCTACTGAGCCCAACTCTTCCTCTAATGAAGGCCAGTGTGGTCACCAGGAAGGGAGAAATGCCACCCCTGGCCCTGCTGGATCACCACCTAAAAACACTCGAAAGGAAAAAAGGAAAAGATGGACAAGGGAAGAGTACAAGGAAGTTTTGAATTGCTTTTATTTTGCACTTGAAAATCCAGAGACAAATAATACTGAAGATTCTTTTATTCTCTGAGGTACGTGTAATGGTGATAGTGAAAAACTTGAAAATCTTAATGCTAATAAACTGGCAAATGTCAGAAGATATATTATTCGCGAAAAGAAATTGAAAGATGTTTAACTTTCCCCGATTAAAGAAAAGGTTTTGAATGATGTTAGAATGAATGTTAAAAGAGAACTCGAATATGATACACAGGATGATACAAAGAATACTGATATTGATATTGGTGTAATTGATAGAGATGGAGGTGAAGTTGAAGGCCAGGATGTTGGCGATAGAAATCAGGAGGTGGAAAATGAAAGGTTGCAAGAAACAAATGATCAAGGGTTGTAGGAAGTAAATGCAGAAAATCCCGAGGCAATGAGAACACATCGTGGAGGAATTTTCTGTAGTACAGCACACTGGTATTGACGACAGAGACCCACTTCTTAAGATCCGTCACTCTTACAAATAAAAACATATCTTCAAGGTAGGAAATATTGCTTTACATCAAATCTGTAAGGAGCTTAGCCCGGATCTGACTGCGATAAACCAACTGGTTTATGCAACGGGTAAAGTACTTTTTAAAAATGTGGTGTTAAAACCAAAAGAAAAAGAACTGAGGCTAAGAAAGTAGCAGATAAAGACTGATAAGGAAATTGAGCAGTACTGAAAAGAAATCTTTATATTAGAAGAAATGTAAAAGGATAAATAATTAAGACCTGGAAAGGCTAAAAAAGTAATTAGGAAATACAAAATTGAAAACAAAAACCATATTTCCGCCATTAAGAAAGAGTTAAAACAAAAACTCTAAGTTAAGGCCCAACGTTTACGCAGCTTCGTTAAATGCAATACGTTCTTTTCGCAAAACAAAATATTTGAAACTGATACCAAAAAGATTTATCGTGAAATAGGTAAATCTGAGATCTGTGTGGATGAAATACCTCTGAAAGAAGAGGTTTCGTAGTTTTTGGAATAACATCCGGGGAAATGACAAAGGGCTTAATAAAATTGCCGTTTGGTTAGAACATCTACCAGATTCCACGAAAGATATTCCCGAACAAATATGGGAGAACTTGACTGTTGAAGAAATTGCGAAGGCTCTCATGATATCGCACAAGTAGAAATTTTCGGGTATTGATCAAATCCCCAACTTTTGGCTCGACACTCTCCTTGCAGCGCACTCGAAACTAGCTCACAACTTTAACCGAATATTAATAGAACCAGACTCAACACCTGAATGGTTCTGTCTCGCCACAACTTTCATGCTTGCTAAAAATAATGATACTGGTAACCCTAAGAACTACAGACCCATAACGTGTCTAACAACCTAAAAACTGCAAACTTCAATTCTTACCGAGAGAACTTACACTCACATGGAGGACCATGACATCTTTCCCGTTGAGCAAAAGGGTTATCGGAAAGGCTCTTACATCTATAAAGACCAGCTATTGATCAGTAAAATGATACTAAAAATGCCAAGTCAAAGCACAAACATTTATATACGGCATGGATAGACTATAAAAAGGCGTTTGGTAGTGTCCCCTGTCCTTGGATCTTAAGTTGTTTAGAACTGTTTAAAATCTCTCCCATTTCGATTGGTTTTCTAAAAACGTCGATGACTTTATGGCAAACCAATCATTCTTTCCCACTCTAATGGTACCTTGACGTCTCATGGAATGCCAATAATGTGTGGAATTTTTCAGGGTCACTAATAGCCCTTTCCCAAACACTACATATCGATATAAGATCAAGGATAAAATAATGTCACTTTTTTATATGGATGATTTGAAATTTTATGCTTGTAGTGATGATGAACTGGAAGGGATATTGAAAACGGTTGAGGCTTTCAGTGGTGACATTGGGATGGAGTTTGGGCTGGATAAATGTGCCAAAGCAAGTTTTCAGCGGGGAAAATTTGTTAGTACACAATAAGTAATGTAATACTAGAAGATGAGTCTGTAATTAAAGAACTAGATTAGGAAGAGACGTAAAAGTATCTTGGTCTTAACGAAGGAGACGGCATACAGCATGCCAAAATGAAAGAGAAAATCAGAAAAGAATGTATTGAAAGGGTGAGATCGATTTTAAAAACAGAACTTAATTCTAAAAATGAGATAACTGCAATCAAAGCCTTAGCTATACCAGTCGTAATTTATTGCATCAACGTGATAAATTGGAATCTTTCTGAGTTGAGGCCAGATACTAAAATTCGAAAGAAATTTACGTGTAATAAAATGCACCATCCTTAGTCCGATGTAGATCGTTTTTACGTAAGTAGAGAGAAAGGCGGGAGAGGAATGAACGCTTTCCTTTAAAATCCTCTACTGTTGGTCTGTCACAATATCTAGATGACGCAGTTGATTTGATGTTACAATTGGTGAACTTACACAAAATACTAAGAAATTATACTCAGTTGTCAAACAAGCAAATAAGTTTTCATGTGAACTGCAAGTCGATCTAGACACCGATAGCACCTGATCATCAACGGCAATAGCACAAAAAAACGAAGAAACAGGCTAAAAATTCTTGTATGAAGCAGATTGAAAATCAGTGGTGTGAGAAACCTTTCCACGGAGAGTTTGTAGCTCGTTGCAAAAATGCTGATGTTGATGAAAACGCAGCCCATCAGTGGTTACGAAGCTCCGGACCGGAAGGGGAAACAGAGGGTTTTATTCTGGCTGGCCAAGAACAAAGCCTCTTCACACGCAACTATCAGGCTGATGTTTTACACAACGGAGGTGACCCTAATTGTCTGTTCTGCGAGGGAAAGGTCGAGACAATAGGTCATCGTGTTTCCGGCTCCTCTGTCCTTACAGCTAATGAATACAAAAACCGGCATGATAGAGTTGGCCAATACATGCATTGGAAGCTATGCAAGCACTTTTCTATAGAAACCAAGAGTAACTGGTGCAAATACCATTCAGAGCCTGTTACAGAAATGTACTTGAAAGAAACAAAAGATAAGCTGTTGAAACAAGTATACAAACGTGAAAGCGACAAAAAGTTATATTCGATCCAAAAAGAGGCTAATAAGTTTGAAAGGGAAATGGGATTGCCAATGGAGAGTACTGAAAATGAAAAAGCCATGCCAATTACAAAGAAAGTGAAATTTCTAAAAGAAACAGCAAAGAAAAAGATTATGCTCAACATGAAAAAGAGATGGAAAGAGAAACCGCTACATGGACAGTACCCAGAGAGAATTGATAGAGCAGATGTTGACAAAGAATTGACACATAAATGGTTACAAAGCTCAGGATTGAAAGCGGAGACAGAAGGTCTGGTGATAGCTGCTCAAGATCAAAGTTTAGCAACACGATACTATCAGCACAAAATTATTAAAAATGGAGCTGATTGTGCCATGAATTTGATGAAAGTGTGGAGCACATTATATCTGGCTGGCCTGTTCTAGCCAAAAAGGAATATTTAGAAAGACATGATTAGGCACTGGCGTATATTCACTGGAAGATTTGTAAATACTACCAGATTCAAGTCAGTAACAAATGGCATGAACATAAACCAACCAAAGCTGCTGAAGGAAATGATGTTACAGTATTATGGGATATACCTATTAACACAGACAACGAGATCAAAGCAAACAGGCCGGATATCGTAATCAAGGATAAATCAAAAAGTTTTTGTACTTTAATTGATATGGCTGTACCACCAGAAAGAAATGTTGCGACAAAGGAGATTGAGAAGATTGCAAAATACAAAGATCTCGAAATAGAAATCAGCAAAATGTGGAGCACTAAAACAACTGTCATTCCAGTTGTAATAGGAGCTCTTGGGCTTATTAGAGAAAGAATAAATCGAAATGTTGAGCAAAACATAATAAGAATAATAATGATAACATCAGAAGTGTCTCAGAAAATATGAATCTTCAAATAGTCCAAAAGACATGCTTACTAGGAACTGCAAGGATCCTTCGTAAAGTATTTAGCATCTGAACTTCAGGACATGATATGCCTTAGGTGTATTGTTTACACCCGGCCAAAGAAAAAGCAGCCAGTATGAACTGTGACATTTAGCAAAAAAGATAATAATTTAAACTTCAAGCATATATTTTTCCATGTTATCACTTAATACAATTGTATGCCGTGTATACATTACATCATTACCCTAAGAAATACCACTCACTATCAAGGCATGGTATCAGGGACGCACAGAGTAACGTAGTCACCAATAAAAATAATAATAATAATAATGTTACGGTGATACCTGTAGTAATTGGAGCATTGGGAGTCATTTCAAACAAGTTTGAAAGATACATGGAGAAAATGAGTGTAAAGATTGAGATGGCAATTATTCAGAAAACGGCACTGCTTGAAACAGGGAGGATACTGCAAAAAGTCTTGTCTCTTTGGAGAAACAGGAGAAGGAACTTTGAGACCCCTGGTGACTTGTTGTTACCCGCTCTCAAAGATAAAAGAACAAAAGAACTTTCCAGACAAACATGTCTGAGATTTACATTACTGACAATAATAATAATAATAATAATAATAATAATAATAATATTATTATTATAATAATTATTATAATAATAATAATAATAATAATAATAATAGAGACAGAGACAGAGGAGACAGCGACAGAGAGGGCGAGTTGGTGACCGAAATAGAGAATGCGCGAGGGAGGGTTAAGAACTATTTCTCACAGATAAAGGTTTTGAAAGCGGAAGGACAAATGGAAATTAAATCAGATTTACTCATTACAGGCGGGCTGTAGTGAAGGCCTGTAAAGTGATTAATTCACAATATGGTTTATTGGCCCTTAAAGGAAAATCAAAGTTAAAAGGTAATGAAGAAAATACATATAGATATATATTTTTGTCTTTGAAACCTAACTCCCGAATATATAGGTGTAGATGTATTTATATGTGTATGTATGTATCATTTGTTTCTTTAACAGAGTGTCCGGAAGAAATAATTGAGAAGCCAAACATTCTTGCAATCGTTCTGGGAACAATTGGTGGAATTGTACTAGCAGGACTAGTTGCACTGTTAGTAATGAAGCTTATGGTGTCAGCATATGTAAGTACTATTCACACCTAGTTAATTTTTTGTGTAGATATATTAATACGGCTAAGGCAGAGTTCCTACACCGAAATATATTTAGGTACATTATGACAGATCAGTTTTAACGCAGAAATTCGGCACAGCCATCTGAAGGAGACCTGGTCACTTGAAAGGGTCATGATTTGAATGCGAATATATTCAGTGAACTTAATAATACGATAAAGTGACAAAGTGTAATGTTTTATGACAATAAATGAAATGCTGTAGTTAATGATACCCCAAGGCACTTCGTATTGTCGCACCTTGCTTTGTAACAATTTTGTTTTGGAGTATTTTGATTCGGATTTCTTCGTTACGATTTAATGTTATTATGATTAACATTGAGTCGCCATAGATTCCAGAAGGCATTTTACTAGAATTTGTGTATCTGTCGAGCGTGTGATGATAGGCATTTTTTAGAGAATTGCCACTGTTTTGTGCTGTTCTTACAAACAGTTTGTATCTTTTAAAAAAGAGCTGTTTACATTGGTGCACTTGACGTCAGTCCACGTTTCGCAAAAGGACTAAAAAACCGATGTTTTGCCCACTACGAATCTCCAATACACCATATGCAAATGCCCAGATTCACTTTTGTGTCGGTCATCCTTGTATTTACACAGCATTACTTTAGACTTTGGTTTTACTGATGTTCACTGGAAAACCGTGGATCTCAAGATCTAACATCCATTTCTGAAAGAACTCGACAATACCTAAATTAAAATTATTAAGAGAAGCGGGCCAAGAACGGATGCCTATATACATCTAAAGATATCCCCCATTATTTTGGTCAGGCAAAGTTGTTGAAGTATGAATAACTTTAGTGTTGACACACTCCCGTATATTCGATTTGAGAACTTTCTCTCAGTGCCTTTAAATGCTTGGTCCATAGTTAACCTAGCTACCTATTTCTATTGCACCCCCTGCAGCCATGTATCCACTGATAATGTAAGAGAGATTCAATTGTAAACGGATGTGTTTTCGCAGTTACTGACTTGCGCAATAGCCTCTATCTTCTCTTCAAATAAAGTGCTATTGGCGTTCCAGATTTCATTGCCTTTGGAGTAGTAATTATTGTCACCCGTATTCAAAGGTGGTGCACATACTTGTGGTAACAGAGCCCTTAAGAATTCGATACCAAACAACAACTTGTGGTGAGCTTTTGGAGGATCAAATATTTCCTTGTCTGGAAAAGCAGTCGAGTTTTTGTCTTCTTTTTTTTAGTATTTCAGCAACATTGCCCTGGTTTACACCTTTTATTTTCTGAACAAGTCTGTGGATTATGGTTTAGTTTTTATCGAGATATGGTTTTTAAGTAATGTGCATTGTAGACTCCTCGTCCTTGTGTGTGAATAGCGTGACTTTTCTTTGCTACTACCTCTGTCATGCCTTCCACAAACAACAGCACCCAATTAGCACAAGTTCATGTTAATCTCCCCAATCCGAAATCATTTTACATGAAAGACCTCCATCACTTATACGACCATCAGCTATTCGTGTGCGTGCAGTAAACCAAATTTCAGATCATCCCGTGCGCATTTAACAGTATTGGAATGGCTACTCTGTTGTTTTTTCTTTCAACACCAAATATTTTTCAAAAGTATTGGCTGGCCCTATGGCTTTTTTATCAATTTTATGATTGCGGTACATTTTATTGGGCCTGTAGTAGAACTGAGTAATCATTCATCTTCCAAATATTTTGCAATGTGGGTAATTGAAGAGATATGTGGATTTGGATGTGAGGACTTTTTTCACCATATTAATAAAAAAAGAATCCCCCCCCCCCAGTTTGACTACTAGAGAAAAAGTTCTTAAACCTTATCGTTTTATTAAACGAATTGCATGAATGGCTTTTATTTGTACTGCTGTTTATCTTCAGGTGGTGGTGTAATCCACAGAGATATTATTGTTTTAAGAATAGTAGAGTTCACTGGAGTGCTTATTGAAATCTGCTATGGTGTTATTTTGTGTTACTTTTCATTTAGGATAAATATGAATATCATCGATTTGAAAAAGAGAGGACTAAGACAAACTGGCAACAGGTAATCGACTTACGAATTTTGCGGCAAATTTCTGTACATAAACGATGCGTGAATTATAAATGGACAATTGGAGATATATATATATATATATATATATATATATATATATATATATATATATATATATACATACATACATATACAGAAAGACACGCACAAGTATATTTACACATCGAGTTTGTGAGAATGAGTGAAAGTAGATATGAACACACACGCGTACATTCAATTTATTTTAAAAAAAAGTACACCATGAATGAATGCGCTTTGAGTACGATATTTTTCTCTTCTTCGATACCATCGTTTATTAAACTTCAATTTGGTCAGCTGTACGTCTTGACACAGACGGACCTTCTAAACGTTTTGGTTTTTTGTGTTGTTTTTTTTAATTCGTTTTTTTTGTGTGTTGTCTTAACTTGTATCTTACTGTTAATTTTTTGTTATCTATTATTCTGGTTAACGTTATTTTCAACAAAGTTAGTACTGCAATCTTGATTTCATAGCTACTATTTCCTGTCCGTCGTGTAGTAACGCAGGTACCCAACATCCGCAGATGTAAATTTAACATAAACAAGTACTGAATATACTAAATGGGTAACTAGCCGAATTAGTTCGTTTTGTTGCACAACGCGCAGAAACACTTTAATTGAATGCCTAACATGATGTTTTGCCCAAATTTGGATACCAAAAATTGACGTTGATTTTCACCTGAAGACAACAACTAAGTACAAGTAAAGGTAGTCTGGAAAAGTATATGTCAATTTCTTCCCTTTAGAGACAAAAAGGGCTGGTGGTCCTTGTAATATTTTATTGACAATATAATAAGTTAAAGAGAATACACAAGGTTGAGGTGGGAGGGTAGAGAATTTTCTATTGTTATCCGTTACAGTAAATGAGAGGTCCACAGGTACAAGGAAACTCGCGTGATCAGACAAATGATTGAACAGGCACCGTATAGAGTTACCTGACAGTGATCGTGCAAGTATACAAAGTGCACATGAAAAGAGTAATTATACTGCTGCTCTGTTGAGGGCAGCATCAGTGTACTTACTCTTATTGAATCGGTGCAAATTTTGTCTGATTTGATTGTTGCTCAAGAAACAGTTGGTTAATTTCTAAATCCCTTGGCTGGTATTCTTCTAATGATCTTGATGGACAAAAGCTGAAAGTGAAATAATCATGCTTATTGTTTGTGGTTTCATTTAATATTTACTCAGCTTCGTAACATATTTAATTACCAGTGACATATTTCTTTTGCATCCTTTTAGGCTCAAAATCCACTTTACAAGCAAGCAAAGCAAAAATACGAAAATCCAGTTTATGCTGGCCAGCGATGATAATTATTATGCAAGATGAAAGGGCTTTCTAATATTTTCTATATGTTTGAAGATGTAGATTTTGTTGTGACAGATAATATCATTGCTTCGAGAGGCAGTGCTTAATTTTTTACACATATATATATATATGCAGTAAGCAAGTGCTTTATGGCAAAAAGCGATTATGCCAAGGTAACCCCGAGAAACACTCATAGACAATAGGCAGTGATACAGTTTTATTGGCACAAACAGTCAATTAAAGAGTTATGGACGCCGTAGAAAAGTAGATGACAGAATAACTGTCACAAACCATAAGGGTGCTGTTGTCATTTTTTTTTATTCCTAGATTGAAAGCATACACATAACCGTATTCCGGGAGGGCAAGCCTTTACATTGATGTTAGTATGATGTAAACGGATTCGCTCAGGTTAACATTTTAAGATGTTGTTCCTTGAAGGCTCTGGTAGGTCGATTTTTGTACCTCCCTAGGCCTTGTTTAAGTAACTTTTTTTACTTTGGACTCTACACAGAACTGTGCTCCTTGTTAGATATCAAATGTGTTGTAAAAAAGTGGTAACTAGAATCTTTGAAGTTTTGTCATTGTATCTATAGGTATTTGCAGGTTTATTTTATAGAACGAAGGGATGCAATGACTAAAGCATCATTCTTTACCACCGTCATCATCAAAAGTATCATCACCATTATTATCATCACCATTATTATCATCATCATCATCTTGCCCCATTTTAACAGTAGCTTATGCCTCGTTAACGCACAGTTTTCAATGCCCATTGTACTACTAGTATGCTAGTATACCTCTTACCCTCGCTTTTCTGCAGGGCGAGGTGTGTTCAGCGTGCTCCAGCCTGGTTTATTGCGGTCTTTCACTAGTCTGCGCCACATTGTTTTAGATTTGCCTCGTTTCCTTCACCCCACAGGTGTCCACCCGAGGGCAATAGCACAGTCATCTGATGGATCCTTTCTCACTACATGGTCAATCCAGCTCCATCTACGCCTTCTCATCTCTGTACCCATTCCTTCCCGCCGGCATCGTCTGTAGCACGGTCATGTTGCAGATGTGTTGCTGCCATTTGATTTTGAATATTCTTCTCAAGCATTTGGCTTGAAAAGGTATCCACCTTCTCTTCTTCCCTCTCGATCAATTTCCAGGTTTCACATCCATAAAGCAGCACAGACAAGGCGAGACTCGTAAACAATGAGGCTTTTGTATTTCGACCAATGTCACTGACCTTCCAGATGATGGAAGTCTCTTCATCTGTGCACTGGCCAGTGTAACTCGCTTTCTGACATCTGCTGGCGTACCTCCATTCTTGTTAACTGTTGCTCCCAGATATGTGACACTCTCTACTTTATCCACTTCACTCTCTCTTACCTTAAGATTGCTGTCACTTTTGCTGTTCGTTTTCTTGACTTAGCATTACCTTTCGTTCAGCTCGAGTCCAATTTTCGCACCATTGTCGACCAGTTTGGTGGTTTTGTGCTGTAAATGTTGCATTGCAGGTGATGATAGAAGGGCGATATTATCTGCGAAGTCGAGGTCTTCAAGCATCGGCACAAGTTTTCTGTGACCCCTTTTGGTAAAAAGGGGTCACAGAAAACCTCATAATTCGATAGTTACTACTTAAATACCTGTACAAAGTTGTTGTTTGGGTTCCATTTGTAGCAAACACCAAGGATGAACTATAGCCATTGACATTTATCCTATACATACATTCGGTATTTGTTCCAGATCCGAATGCTTATTGGTTTCATGCCATACTTTCATACATCGTTTAAAGTAGTAGAAAACAAACTTCAGTTGGAAGGACATGTAAAAATGACACAATTTAGTCTGAAATAAAATTATCATGGCTTTGGTTTGGACGACATCATCTATACAATGTACCAGCAGTGACATACTACCCTGAGAATAGGTTTTCATTAACTGTCATTTTTGGTAGCACTACAATCTTTTCACACATATTAACAGGAGCCCCTAGAACAACAATGGGTCCTTCACGCCAATACAAATTTCAAACTCTTCTCTGGAGGTTTTCAGTTTTTAAGCTAGCGCCTTATTTCCAGTGTTCGTTAAAACATAAATAATGAAAGGCTTTATGTACCTTTAACTACCTTGATCAATCAGATAGTATAATTCAAAAGATCTATAATGCCACTCCCAAAAAACCGATATGCGAGAGAAAAAAAGGTTCAAACATCCTGCATAAGCCAAACTAAAATATAATACAATTCATTCACATTTAAGGTCACATAAAATATGATCCCAACTTTCTACGAAATATTCCGTTTCATTACCTAACTAAATATTAATTCATACCACAAAGCTACTAAATAAAAGATAATAAAATCACAGATTCAAGTTTTTCTCTTTTCGTTGTGAAAATTAAGTTAATACCCCGACAGTGTCAAAAAACCCACCCCACAGTGTACCTATACATAAAATAACTTAACATAAATAATTTAAGCAATTGTCCATTTCATTGTGTTACTATGGACAAAAAATTTAAGAAGAAAGTTATCCCTACCTTCCTTCTCACAATAAAAGAAACCGTTTCATCTATTTAGATAACCAAGCAACTCCCAGATTGTGACATCAGTTCAAAAAAATAACAAGGCATTGGCGCCAAACTGACTTTCTTTAAGAGAGGCTGCCTTCAATGATTAATGACACTCTTGTTTTGGTCTTTCAACCAAAGAAAAGTTCTGAACCCACTTTGCCGCAGAGGGTCACTTTACTTATTTTTTCTTATTTTTTTTAATCTATTGATTTCTTCCCTCTCCCAATTTCATCCCAGAAAACATCTACATACTAAGTAGTATGCCACTTTAACAGAAAAAATGGCCGCAGTACTTCCTGGGGCGTAAATGTGATTCGAACCGCGAGCTTCTTCCATAGAAATCTGTCGATTTAACCGCTCAATCACTACAGACCCAGGTATTCATTGACGGTAAATTGACTCATCAAGATACTCTTATTAAGTATCGACGGGAGCGCTTCAGGAAGCATAAATAAATATAACTTTCTCAGGAAATTAATACCAAATTACCCTGAAACCAATGTTATTAAATTGCACACAGCGAAAGCTGATAAACGTGAGGAGTTCTGAGTATTTTTGAGAGACGGAATGTTGTCAAGAATACCAAAACAAAGATCTTTGAGACGACTGTTGGATTCCGATTAACGTGCGGCTCAAGCACGACTTCCAAAGAAAATTAAAACGAAGAAAATTGGATCGTGCTGGATCACAATGGAACGGTGAAGGGTGGCTGGATCAGAGTTAAACGAGACGGACGGGAGTTGCAAAGTGTGTACATTAATCAGGGCGTATACACCATCGTTGAGACAACTAGATGATTTATCTATGCAGTACACTTAACAAATGGAACCAGTTTGCCGTTTGGAAAAATGTGTTTTGTGACTTACTTTCAAGACTTAGTGCAAAATAACTTAAAGCCGACCTATCCTCAAAAACTCTGCTTACTTACAGTTGTCATTAACATAACACGTGGTTTATTTAAGTAGTAATACTTAAGTAATATTTAAGTAGTAAGTAACACAAACTGCATACAATGCATGGCACCTCGCACCTTAGGAAACTTAAGCCAGCAAATTCTGCTTCAGACGATCCTTAAGGTAAGCTTTTTTTTGCCTTGCCTAAAGGATTGAAGATTAAATAGGAGCTGTATTCTTGATCTTGCATACCAGAATTTCAAAACAGGGCGACAGGCTGATCATAATGCAGACAAAAAAAATACAAATACTTAACAATTAGATGCATACGCAGCTTATAACTTTCAGTCATCTAATCCTATAAATAAAATTGCATTTCAGACGCTACACGTCACAAATGGCAACTGTTCCAACTGCAGTTTATTTTGTAGGGCGTTTTCAAAGGAAGAACTTCTCTAGTTAAAATAATCTGAATCATTACAATAAATTTATGTAACCCAGCAAGATTGACAGTGCAAACTGTAAGCCCCAATACAATCCTGTCATTTCAATAAAAAACCTTTTAAATTCGTATGCCAAATAATGGTGGCATAATTTTACCATACTAAAATAGTATGGTAAAATTATAATGTACATTCCCTCATCTGGACCACATTTCTCCCATCAATTAAATTTACCACTCCTTACACGACCACATTCAACAACACCACTGCCCACTTAGTCCAAGAGTCTCCGACGAAGATCTTAAGGAGGCAAATGAAAATACAAGGCGATGGCTCGAGACGTCGCGTGAAACGCTAAGATGATGATGACCACAAAAAACTTGCAATAACTAAAGAATCATTAATGCTGGCTTTCACGGATACCTGATCTCTTAGTTGAGCTTTTGACCTGTGCAGAATAAGTTATATTCCGAAAGAAAATTTGTAATGGTTATTGTCGGGGGGGGGGGGCGGTACAAATCCATTTTTGACTACATTTAATTATGTACTTTCACTACAATATTCTATACAGAAAGGTTACAAGTGTGCTTGAAGTCATCTATATTTGGATTGGTACTTGCTTGGGGTTTTCCCTGTATTTGTCTCAAATTCTGTCTAACTTATTGTTTGAAATCTAGTATTGCACATCTTCTGGTGTCTTATGTGCATATTTTCATAAAGTATAAAACCAACATTTCCTTAGGCTGCCATACAGTGGTGACGTCGTGGACCCATGTGCGAGGCTGAAAACAGAATGGTTATTAGCTCCTGATTCTGACTCAGCCATATAACATTTTTACATTATTACTTTAATTATTTAAGTCCAACCTCTTGATGAATGGAAAAAGACTATAAATGAATGGTAAAGTACATTCATCATTTCTCTTAATCCACTATCAGATCAACTAATAATTAAAATATATGACATTTAACTAAAGTCTTCTCTACCACACACCTTCACAGTGAACCTCTACTGCACCATCACTGTGGCCCATTTACTTAAGTACACAATACAAGAAAAGCAAACGGCTGGCTCCGACCAGCTTGTACACTACAATGATTACATAGCTTTAAAAACTATCCTCTATAATCTGAAACCTTACGATACATTAAAAAAAAATTACTGTTGATTTGTTGAAGTAAACATGAAATCTTCGGTTATATTGCATGTTAGAACTGACCAAGATCGGTGGTCACTACATCATTAATTTTATGGAACTAATATGAATCCAATTTCAATGTATACATCCCGCTTGGATTGGGCACGAAAGTCATTAAAAAGTGTATTGATCGTGAAGTACATTTTTTGCCAACTATTCTTTACTGTGTTTCAATCAATAATGCGAACCAGTTTCTAGTATCCAACTTTCATACTGTGCAGGCAAGAAAAGGGATGAAAAAATCAGTAAGAGATAATCTATTTGCAATAATTGTTTAGCTTTCCAGGTTAAGAGGGAAACGTGTGCCGCTGAGCCCCGACAACTGGAAAAATACCAACAGGGGCGATTAATTTACCGAACACGTTATGAAAATTATGCTTAAAAACTACACCTCGTTACTCAATTAAACACCAAACAAAATATGCGTGCGCTGACAAATATGCTATTTTCTTAATTAGTCCGTGATTCAGTCCAATGTACTTAAAAATAAGCCCCAAAGTTCTGAAATAAGTAAAGTCTTTGGTATACCTCAGGTGCATAACCGAGACGCTATTTTCTCAAGAAGCTACGACCGACGTTCAACTCCACCTTCATGTCATCAGTTTTGTGAAAAACGAAAAGAAAACCCTAACACTTGTGATTACCAAGAGGCCAATAATTAAACTTCTATATCTTTTCGTCCGCATTAGCAGTTAGTAGGTATGACATTTTGGAATGAGTTTTCAAAATTTGTTCTATACGCTATAACATCTCCACAGTAAAAATCTGCTTAAACGACTTGCTTATTCGTGATTTTTGTATGTCGCGAAGCCAACAGCTAGGTGCATAAAAAAATCACAGTAGACTCTTATTAGAAAATGAGATCTGGCAAGAGGAAAACAAAGGCGCAGAGCGCACCTATGTAGACCTGTATTCCTCCTGCCAAATTATAACTGTCGTACATCATCTCTCCTTTTTTTGTGGATCTTGAAGCCAGCAGATTGGAGAAAGCGGGTTGACAAGTTGGCGGGAAATCTCAACTGAGAAATAAAATAATCGGATGTTTATGGTAATTACTGCTCCACCAGACACAAACTATTTCACCAAAAATTTCTGTCGTGATGTTCATGCCTAGCAAGGGCACGTGTTTTATAGAATTTAAAAGAATACAATAGATGCTCTATATAGTGTGCATGACACTGCTTACTTTAGCAAAACATAGGATTTTTGTTATCCACATTTCAATAGCACAAGAAAGATACTCGAGTAGCCAATTTTGGTCTTCAATTTTAATCTTTTGGTGCCATTAAACAAATTACTAAGCGATCAACAGTTACAAGAAATTTTTCCTAGTGTTTGTATTTTCATGAACATTTCCTACCTGACTGATCTTCATCACATGGTTTAAAATTGTAAACCACGCGAGATAAGTGATAGGGTCCATCCGTAGTCAATCCTAGTGTAAAAAAAACAAAAAGAAATTTGTTGCCTTCAAGTATCAGTACTTATTTGTTACAATTAATTCAACAAGTACCCGTGTATATCTTTGAAAGAAAGCCCATATCCCATTTTCATCAATAAACTTTCTTAAACGAAATGAGCCATGTATTTATGAAAACTGTGTCCCCTAATACTCGGTCAATTTCTTGAAAGCCATCACAAAATAAAGCAGGCACAATGTCGCTCTTGTCTAAAACTCTGGAAGGTACACACCTTAAAACCTTGCACTGTAAAAACAAGTAACACATTTTCACTCGCATTTTAATAAACTTTATGTACTGTGGATAAACAATAAAAAACAAAAAATATTGGACTGATGTTCCAAAACATGGTGCATTCGTCGTATGCTGGATATAGTGTGGTCAGATTGGGTTTCTAATGAGCAAGTATGGCGGAGGGCGTCTGTTTATGATACTAAGCCTGATCTCTTGCAGACAGTAATAACTAGACAGTTAAAATTCATAGGACATATTGTGAGAAGTGGTGGTTTAGAAAACACTGTTTTAACTGGGGAATGTATAGGAAATAAAACACGAGGAAGACCCAGATATTCATTAATGGATAACTTGAAGCGGTGACCGAAGAAGGACAGCAGGGAACTTTTCATCAAAATGGGTGATCGAAGACTGTGGAGAGCAACGATCGCTGACGCTTCTCTGCAGTATAGCATCTCCTGATGATGATGAATGTTCCCAAGTCACCAATGGTACCTTGTTTGGCTTGTCGCTCCAGGTCATAAAAAACGAATTGCGGATACATCTAAANCCAGACAGTTATAACTAGACAGTTAAAATTCATAGGACATATTGTGAGAAGTGGTGGTTTAGAAAACACTGTTTTAACTGGGGAATGTATAGGAAATAAAACACGAGGAAGACCCAGAAATTCATTAATGGATAACTTGAAGCGGTGACCGAAGAAGGACAGCAGGGAACTTTTCATCAAAATGGGTCATCGAAGACTGTGGAGAGCAACGATCGCTGACGCTTCTCTGCAGTATAGCATCTCCTGATGATGATGAATGTTCCCAAGTCACCAATGGTACCTTGTTTGGGTTGTCGCTCCAGGTCATAAAAAACAAATTGCGGATACATCTAAATCCAGTGCATTGCAAGACGTCATTAACTGTTTGAGGGGGCTGCCGCACAGTGCAGCAAATTCAATATGTTCTCCACCCCCAATAAAATCCACCACAGAAATGTGCATAATAAGGTTTGCGAAAAAAAGATAACGTGAGATGACTGGTTATATGTGGCTTGAGTTCGGAATTCGCAGGTGAGGTGTGCAAATGAGACTTGAAGCTGTTGGAATGTGGTTTTACAGGAGCATGATGACAATATCATGGGTAGACCATAAAACAGATGAGGCAGTTTTGAGGAAAGCTGGAGCCAAAAGGTGTCTGATAAAAACAATCCGTGAAAGGCAGATGAGGTTTATGGGGCATATCACGAGAAAGGAAGGACTAGACAATCTTACCCTTACAGGTCGTATTGAAGGCAAAAGAAGCAGAGGAAGACAAAGATTAACATACTTGGGAAGTCTCAAATGCCAAATTCAAAAGTGTATATCAGCAAGTGAGAAGGAAAAGGTAAAAGCTGGAGATTTATCCTACAGTTTATCCTACATTTGCTTTTTAGTCTTCAAATTTCTCAGCTTCCGCAACTGTTTTTACGGCTTCGTGCAAACTTGTATCACCATTCAAAAACGGATAGGAAACATTTAAACCTCTTGTAAGAATGAAATTTTTTCTTTCAAAAAAAATCTACTACATACCTATGTTCAACAGTTCAAAATTTCCACTAGAAATACTTTTATTCCGCAAACTTTACGTATACAAAGTGCTTAAATTACCATTCCACAAAACCTACTCACAATGTAACTTGCAATAAAGGTGAAGGGTATTTAGTCCATCTGTGCAAAGGGTATCTATCATTTTATTCTCTCCCACTTCTTACTTTCATTAGATTCATTTTCATGGTACTGACCAGCAATTATATCCTTCAGCAAATGTTTTTGTAATGCGTAAATGTTTTTATTCTTTCTAAAGTCACAAGAATTTTCACAAAAATGACGTATCAATTCACATGTTATGTCGCGATTTCGTATTTCTGAACGACGATTGTTGACACGCGTGTTGTAAAACCTAGAAGAAGTTGTTTATGCTTGCTCCGTTCAGGAGCAAAACCAAATTAAAAGAAGGACAGGTCCCGTCAATTGCATAGGAGCGTCTTGTCTTTCCTTAACTGTTGTTCCATACAGTATCAACTTTACTCATGCATCGACATGTCTGACAAGAAGGATGCTTACAAGACATAGACGTCCGCCGCTCTGTAGCTCTAGCAAAGTCAGAGTGATTAAGAACATCCTTAAAATTTTTGTTTTTCCCGACAGATACAAATGGAGGCAGTGGAAAAGTTAATTTCAAATCGGGATGATCACTAACCATAACAACATAGTTTCTTTTCAAAATTTTGTTAACTTTACTGAACTTATGGTGCCAGCTGCCTTCTAGATCAGCGGCTGTTGCAAGCAGCATTACAGCATCAAACGGATGAATGGAGCGTGAATGAAGCGTATAGCATTTAATATTCCTTTAAAGGGCTATCGATAAAGATTTCCAGCACTGACCTCATTGTAGTTTAAGACCCTGCTACCAAAGCATATACAGCGGTGTAAAATGTTTAAAGAATTACGCACCTCGAGCGGCTAACGCAAGCTCTAGTGTTGAGAATACCAACAAAGGGATTTTTTTCTGAGATGAGAACAGCACAAAACATAACGAACACCTAAGAAAAGGCAATAACTTAAAGATCCCACAGACTTGGTGTTCCTCCTTTCTGCCAGTAATATATCAAGCAGTCTCATTACTAGAATACGTTAATAACTATATTGATAAAAAAATCAATGAAAAGACAATGAAATATTTACCTGGTCTTAACTTACCGTTAATAAACGCACGTTTTTGGTGGGCCTGGAATATCCATTCCTGGAAGATGACTGGTCTTTCCATCTGTTTTAAAAAAAAGCACATGAAAGTCTTACAGCTACAGATAAGTAGCAAGCTCTTTCTTTAAGTGTAACCTATAACACAACCATACTCCTATTGTGCAATACACTAAGAAACAGCAGGAATACACGTTCCGTTGACTATGCTAATAGGTTACGGGAGAGCTGGCAGTTAACGAAACTTTTAAAATGACGTACGGCTGCTAAGAGTTTGAATTGCTGTTTTTGTCTATAAATGCTAGAGGTAAAAATGTAACCCTGTATTTTGGTCAAGTAATGTTGGAATTGTACAGAGCTTACGCTCTTTTTTTTAACTCAAGTCGGGACCAAAAAAATGTCAACCCTCTAAAAAATTTTCATTTTTAATTAAAGAAGTCGCAAGACGTTTTTAAAAACCCATTCTAAAGGCCATTGTGCCATCAATTAATCAGCAAGACTATCACGAATGTCACCACAAGGCTCACCGTCACAAATTTCTTTCCGACAACTGACGTTTCCCTCCCATAAAAATATCACAGGTGCACACAGAAAAACAAATAAATACAAATTCTTACGTCTGCATCACATATTGATATAAAAAATACAGCACTATAGTGAAAGAAGAGAAGCAATTTTGCATATCTGTTTTATGGGTTGTTCTAATACCAGTTTGGTTTCATATAATTTCCTGATTAGATAGTTATTAAATGCGCATGCCTGCCCCCCCCCTTCCTCACCTATTGCAATCAAAATTTACAAATACGGGCTAAACAAAATGTGTTAGTAATAACCAGGTTAATATTATTGACGGCTCCTGCATATGGCAGTAAACTGCATCGCACTGTGGTGCATATTACTTAAGAGAATGTACTTAATCATTTACCACAGATTTCTCCTAACAACCTTAAAGACGTTTAGTATCAATCAGTCCCCTGTATGTATTACAATGAAGCAACAGAATGTAGGTGACGGACTAAATGGGGGCAAGACTATACCACTCACTTCTCGCCACTTCGCCCAAGCTCTTTTAACTCTTGTCTTAACTTCTTCTTGACACCCTCCTTGTCGTTGAATGGTTGTTTCTAAATAGCAGAACGATTCCATTTGTTTAATCACTTCTCCATGTCTATCTCTAATGTTAATAGTTATTTGCTCACTCTTTGAAGAAACCATTGTTTCTGTCTTCTTGCTATCCATTTTTAAACCTCTCGAATCCATCGCTTCCTGCCATCTATGAAGCTTCTATACCAACTCTATTATCTGCTGTTACGGCCAGGTCGTCTGCATACAACAGCTCCTCTGGTAGTCCTCTGCATATATCTTTTTATTCTTGTTAACAACTCCCAAACTGAAATCTGATTTCAAAGTGACTGACCTAAGCAAGGTATTGTTTAGGTTTCAGAAAAAAATATATAAAGATTTGTTTAACTTTTTTTCTCGCTATTTTAACTTTTAATTTCGGTGAACAGTCAACTGATAAACCCAACCGTAAGAGTGGCGATTAAATACAGCTAAACAGGCATGATGCTTGGGTGGATATGCTATTAATTATAATGTAAAAGTATCTGGGCCTACAAAGGTATTCACATTTTATTCTAAATCCTTCTCTGCGCCAATTTTGCATCAAATACTAGTTGCGTTTGTTTTTTGAAAACTACTCTGATTTCTGCCAAAAGCTAATTGACTAAATAAATCTCGACAAAAAAATCTTGGGGAAATTAAATTGAGAACAAAGCGAGCAGGAAGACAGCAAATAAATCATATTTTTAATTACCTCTGTCCTTTTCCATACAATCCAAACAAATATCAAAGTCACAAATTTTACAGTGAAAACTGCTAGTGAGTCCAGGTGTGTTTGGTGATCCTATTCTTTGGCATACATCACAGCTCCAACGCCCCTTTGAATTGGCATAGAGAGAGGAGCAATCTGTTTTATGTAAAGGATGTGGATGTATCGAAATGAAATTATTACTGTGACAAACAGCACATACATTGTATCTGCATTCTTTACAGTGCAGTACGAATTCGCTAAAGCATGAAAATAAAAAAGGATTACTGCATTAGTACCACACACGTTATCAGCTTTCTTACCTGGATTTTGAGAAAAAACGGACCCAAAAATTTCCAATCTGAATTTCAAAAAAAGTTTTCAAAATAAAAGTTTGAAATTATAACAGATTCACTAGCACGAAAACGGGGAAGANTAGGTTCTTTTTGTTTTTCATTTATTTCAGCAAGTCACATTGTAGTCTATCACTATTACGACTACTACTACTACTTCTACTACTACTTCTACTACTACTACTACTACTACTACTACTACTACTACTACTACTACTACTACTACTACTACTACTACTACGAATATTTATACAGGATTAAAAGTTCAAAATAAGATATAGACAAGCTAGATACAAATTACACAACATTACACAACCTATCACACAATCAAAACTGGATAGCATTATTTCTCGTCCACCAGCAAAATAAACCTCCACATGACTCACAAATTATACTAAAACCTTTACTTTTAAATTCTCATAGCAAATGGATTTTCTTCTGTAAAGATCTTTCCCGACACTCTTTCGATTGATCAATTTCCTCTAAGCTTCAGGATGAACTGCTTTAAAACTTGTTTCAACATGTTGCTTTTAAGATACATTTGAGCTCTGTAGTCTCTTCTTCTGCTCTCATTTTTCTTCCTTGATCTAAAAGAAAATCCTGCTATTAACGCATCCAGAGAACTCATTTTAGAAACTGTAGCTAATGTTCGTGGATTAATTCTTCACAATTTTTTTCAGTTCTTTACAGAAGGCCTTTTTAGCCTTCTGAAAAATGGTTCACAGTAAACTTTAGTGCTTTCAGTTTATTCATAAACTAGCATTATCTTTTAATCATGTTGTAAATTAATAAAAATGTACAAAAGTAAGCATGTTGTGCGTATACTTAACGTAGCTAAAAAGCCGTTTTCAGAAGTTTCAAATAGCCAAATATTATTCAAATTCAAATGTTCAAATATTTGTATACCAATTGATAGTACGATGGTTGACTTATCACCATTCGGCAACTGCGGAGACGCAGTTAAAGCAATGATAATCATACTGCAGGATCAAAATAAGTACCATTCGTTCCTCCCTCAAAAGCCAAGTCAAATATTAAAGAGAATGATGTGGAGATAAGTTGGAGCTAATGTTAATGAACACTTTTTCTTCTTCTTTAGCCTTCATCCGACGTTTGTCAGGTCGGCCGCTCGACGCCTTTTCCTCCACCTGACTCGGTCTTTCCAATCTCCTTCTCTCGCTCTCACTTCTTTCATGTCTCGTTCTATGACGTCCCTCAGTCTAAGCTTTTGTCGTTCTCTACTCCTTCCTGTCACTGGTGCCTGCCATACTGCCTTCAGAATACTGTCATTTTCTCTACTCATTACATGTCCATGCCATCTTAACCTTGCTTCTCTTACTTTTTCTGTAATTTTCCTTACCTTTAAAAATCTTCTTATGTCATCATTCATCCTGTGTTCGTGCAAGGATATTCCGGCTATCCACCTTAGCATTCTCATCTACGTCGCTTCTAACATTCTCTCCTCTGCCCCTTTTAAAGGCATGACTTATACACAATATAGTAATACTGGTTGTAGCACTGATGAATAGATCTTTGTCTTGAGTTTTATTGGTATTCTCGTGTCGCATACTATGCCACTCACTTCTCGCCACTTCGCCCAAGCTCTTCTAACTCTTGTCTTAACTTCTTCTTGACACCCTCCTTGTCGTTGAATGGTTGTTTCTAAATAGCAGAACGATTCCATTTGTTTAATCACTTCTCCATGTCCATCTCTAATGTTAATAGTTATTTGCTCACTCTTTGAAGAAACCATTGTTTCTGTCTTCTTGCTATCCATTTTTAAACCTCTCAAATCCATCGCTTCCTGCCATCTATGAAGCTTCTATACCAACTCTATTATCTGCTGTTACGGCCAGGTCGTCTGCATACAACAGCTCCTCTGGTAGTCCTCTGCATACATCTTCTTATTCTTGTTAACAACTCCCAAACTGAAATCTGATTTCAAAGTGACTGACCTACGCAAGGTATTGTTTAGGTTTCAAAAAAAATATATAAAGATTTGTTTAACTTTTTTTCTCGCTATTTTAACTTTTAATTTCGGTGAACAGTCAGCTGATAAACCCAACCGTAAGAGTGGCGATTAAATACAGCTAAACAGGCATGATGCTTGGGTGGATATGCTAGTAATTATAATGTAAAAGTATCTGGGCCTACAAAGGTATTCACATTTTATTCTAAATCCTTCTCTGCGCCAATTTTGCATCAAATACTAGTTGCGTTTGTTTTTTGAAAACTACTCTGATTTCTGCCGAAAGCTAATTGACTAAATAAATCTCGACAAAAAAATCTTGGGGAAATTAAATTGAGAACAAAGCGAGCAGGAAGACAGCAAATAAATCATATTTTTAATTACCTCTGTCCTTTTCCATACAATCCAAACAAATATCAAAGTCACAAATTTTACAGTGAAAACTGCTAGTGAGTCCAGGTGTGTTTGGTGATCCTATTCTTTGGCATACATCACAGCTCCAACGCCCCTTTGAATTGGCATAGAGAGAGGAGCAATCTGTTTTATGTAAAGGATGTGGATGTATCGAAATGAAATTATTACTGTGACAAACAGCACATACATTGTATCTGCATTCTTTACAGTGCAGTACGAATTCGCTAAAGCATGAAAATAAAAAAGGATTACTGCATTAGTACCACACACGTTATCAGCTTTCTTACCTGGATTTTGAGAAAAAACGGACCCAAAAATTTCCAATCTGAATTTCAAAAAAAGTTTTCAAAATAAAAGTTTGAAATTATAACAGATTCACTAGCACGAAAACGGGGAAGAAAATTTGAAACATATTTGCAAGTACTGACATTATAGAAAATGCAATTAAACATCAAATAACACACATATCTTAAAAATCTAATACTTGGGAATCCTACTCTACTGTCTACATTCCGTCTAAATCCTTAAAATCATGGCATATGGGAGCAAATTATGTGCAGAACAAAATGGTAACAGTGTTGATTTTATGAAGATAGCAAATTAATGCACTCGTTTGGTTTTTGTTGTTCGGAGGTAATGTGCAT